>JAUMHA010102959.1:0-10253 GCA_032359765.1 Saxidomus gigantea
GTATGAAAGGGATAGGTTCCAAAGACAATGATCTGATCCGACTCGTCGTAACTAGAATCGAGGTAATTTGCTTCAACTATTAAGAGTCTCGGGTAAATGTCAAAATTTACTATACAGTTATATCTATAAAAACATAAAATTTCAAAATCATTCATAGATAATAATTTCTATGGTATTATAGCGAATGATACACCAACAAAACAGAATAAAAAATGAGATATTTATTTCAAAACTTCAAAACTTTGTCCTTAAACTTTGTAGTTTCCACGAATTTATCATAACTTAAAAAAGTTGAAGTAAAAAGATGTCATCTTTGTTAAAGCAAATACATTTGCTTTACGACCCTATTAGTGACCAGTGGGGTAAGCCCTATTCTTGAAATGCTAAATGGAAACAACTTCTTTCCTCTACATTATGTTACTATTGTCAGGATAAAATAGAGGAAGAGTATCATTTTTTTTAAAATTTGGTTTTGTATATAATATGAGCCAATAAAAAAATTTAAAAAAATTAAACACTTATGAGAATTTCATTGTTTCAGTATCATGCTTTTAATCTAAGAACAAGTTTTGATGCAGGATCTTGTCATTTATAAAGGGATCAAAATACATATGTTGCCAGTTGTATGAAACTTTTACGAATGTTTTGCTTTATTATGAAAATATGAGTACATGTTCTAGCGAGTACCGGAGGTCACTTATGCAATAAAATATATTGAAATGAATTATGGTGCTATGAATTGGATTGTGAATCAAATAAGGTATGAATCAAGTATGCACTGTAATATACATATAATGTATGTCTTTCTGTTTATAAAGCATTATGTAATAATGTATATACGTTTTGCTCTCCATATGTTGGAGGAAATAAAAGTATCTATCTATCTATCTTAGTTAAGTACACAGATCATCACATGGATAAATGGGTTAATAGAATGACTTGTCCCCATCTGTCTAGTAGATGGTAGTTATCTTAATCACTGTGTGCCTCTCTCCATAAGAGACCTTTTTGAGTGATGGTCGCCTGCAGCTCCTTGTTTGGCCGATGGTCTGCCATCTCATTGCCATGAACACCACAGTGTGTGAGTATCCACTGTAGGTACACTTTCCGCTCCTCACTGAGTATGTGAAGTTCTTTGGCGAAGTATAGTAATATGGTATTAGACATAGCTTTCAGGACTGATAGAACATCTGTAAGAATTGACCACCTGATGTACTCACCTGATGTACTCATTTGATTAATTAATTTCGATGCCTAGCAGTATATATGATGGTTTCTACGTTTGCCTTAAAATTGGAATAGTGTTTGCATACTAGTATGCTAACTGTCTCTGACCCACCAGTCATGTGGATGATGAAAATACCAGTTCCACTATATATCTTGTATAGTAGAGCCGTCTGTGTGCACATGTGTGTCTATGACGGACAGTCATTCGATATAAGTGATTCTGTCAAAGATTTGTTGATATTTTCATCATTCATGTCTAGTTGCAGTCCAAGCACTGTAGTGCATGTATTGATGTTTGACATATCATACCTCCATGATTCTGGCTGTTCCTACTGGTCCATATATAAGCTGTTGGTGGTCCAAGGTAGGCGATGTTTTCTTTTATCAACTTTGGTTGCATGGGCGATTTTAACAAATCTCCCTCTTTTCAGGGCGTTCTTTGTTAGGGCCAAACGCTTTGTTTTCATTGGGTGATCTTGCAAGAACTGTTAGTTGCTGACTTGCGTAAGTGCATTTGTATCCCTTCATTTACCGAGTGGTGGAATGGCGATGATTCCGCCCATAACCTTAATTGCATCGTTCCATGAATCTTATTACATTTGTAGTCTTGGACCTTATCAAGCACTTGCTGATTTGTCTTTGCGACTGTAATCCAAGCTACGAAGCCATATTCAATGTGGGGCCTGACTGTTCTCAAGTATTATGTTTTCTGTACACGTATCCTTTCTTTCGCTTCCCAGCTAACTTCCGTAGTCTGGCTAGCTTTCTGCGGGCCTTAGTTTCAGCTCTGGTTAGATAGGAATCACAAGGTCGTCAGCACAGAGGTCCTTCTGCTGAACCGGTAGGACTTAATCCACTTGCACAATGCACTTTCGGTCCTATACCGTAGTAACTTCACAAAGAATCCGTCAGTCTAGATTTTGTCATATGCCCTCTGGAAATCAACCCAAGAAATAAGTGTTATATTTGATGAGATGCATATTCGTTCTTCTGAGCGAGGTTTGTAGTCTGGACTTAAATTCTCAGAAGTCAGGCTTCAGCTCCCAATTGTATGTATGGTACGTCACATTGTTGAGTATGCTTGAGTGTGGTTTTGACGTATGTATGATACGTCACATTATTAATTTGTTATGTATGCTTGAGACGTGTTTTGAAATAAGTATGGTACGCCATATTGTTGCGTATTCTTGAGTGCGGTTTTGAAGTATGTATGGTACGCCACATTGTTATATATGCTTGAGTGTGGTTTTGAAGTATGTATGATACGCCACATTGTTATGTTTGATCATGTGTGGTATTGCAGTATATATGGTACGCCACATTCTAGTGAATGCTTCAGTCTGATGTTGAAATAATTTGTTATGCAACATTACAGTGCAGTTTATGTTCGATGCTGTAGACAATAGAAACAAATATATATTTTAAACAAATACGAAAATGAACCGTTTAAACAAAACTCATTTTTCAAGATTTAGCTGCTTATTTTTCACATTCACGTTCGATGAAAATAACAGCACGATAAAAATAAAGAAATAAATGATTCATTTATTGTAATAAAGGAAATTATTACTCATCAGTTTAAAATCAGACATGCACCTTTTATTTATGTAACTGTCTATGATTCTGTTTGATTTCTTATTTATTCACAGTTAGACATGGCGCAAGTCAAACAAGAATTTCTAAGAATGTATGGCAAACCCTTGGAGAGTTTCATAAAAGGGGACACGAGTGGAGACTATAAGAAATTACTGCTTGCAATGTGTAAGGAGACCGACCCTGCCATAGGCATACAAATGAAGAAACTTAGTGTTGGCAGTACTCATTTAAAAGCTAAGTCTAAAACAAAAAGTAAAGCTAAGAAAGTCAAAAAAGTTTTGAAGAAGAAAGGTGGTCATAAGAAAAAACATGAGGATAGTGAAAGTGACGAAAGCGATGAAAGTGAGTCGGGAGAAGAAGATGCTGGAGAAGAAGAGGAGGCTGAGGAAGAGGCGGAAGACGAGGAGGAAGGGGGACAAGAGGAAGGAGAGGAGGAAGAAGAAGGAGAGGTAGAGGAGGAAGAAGGAGAGGAACAGGAACAGGAGGAGGGAGAAGAGGAGAAGGAAGAAGAAGAGGGGGATGAACAGGAACAAGAGGAAGAAGAAGAAGAAGAAGAGGAGGAGGAAGAAGAGGAGGAGGAAGAAGAAGAGGAGGAAGACGGAGATTAACCAACGAGTTGTGTATATCAAATATATAAAATAATGAAGTTCTTGGAAAGAGCTTAAAAGTTTCTCCTTATTCCCAAAGTTGAAATACTGTTTGTGTAGAATTTATGTTGTAAAAATATGCATGAAAACATAGTTTAAACAAAAATGACATTCAATTAATCCAATAATGAATTTACACCTTTGCTTTGCAGTTTGATTTTATGGTTGTGGTCTGCGTCCTTCCGTACATGCGTTCGTCCGTCCCCCTTTAATAATAGTCTCCATGGTCTCCTTCGATATCAAGAGGAGATGTGACTACTATCTTCACATTCAGGTTTAATTATTTTTTGAACGAAGTAAGTAGGAGTTAATTGCCCTTTTATTACTCTTTCATGTACCTTCGTTCCCTCACTATCTCTCAGCGACTAGAGGCTGGAAATCAACAAACCTTCATGGGAAGTTTTACTAATTAGGGGAGATGCGCATATTGCAAGCATGTTCCGGTATCTCCATTTTACACTGAATTATGGCCCCTGTATAAAATATATATCCTTTTTTCACCTAGAATATTTCTAAGGAACACCTTGCTTGATATCAAAGAAACTTCACAGAAAGCTTCGCTGTGACTACCCTGTTCATGTTCAGGTTCCGAGGTATTACCCTTTGATTACTTATAGGCTGGAATGTAACAACTTAACTAACAAAGGGAGATGAGCATATTACCAGCATGTTCGTGTTCAATGATTGTCATTTAAATAGTTAAAGCCCTTTCTTAATGTAAAACTGCTGTTTTCGGCAATCTTTCACACAACATGGCTTTTGTTTGGTTAAATGTAACCTAAAGCGTCACATGACTGTATGTATCCGTATATGTATTTTAGAGTTGTATCGTTAATACCGAGTAATCAATATGACCAACGCCCCAAGAAGAGTTTAGTTATTTTAGATTTCGGTGGATAGTGCAAGATACAGAACGCGTCCCATTCCAGAGACAGCTCCTGGTTATTTAACATGCCCGGTGTATGGCACCGATACATCGGTCTCATTCGAAAGTCAATTACTTATATTAGTGGAGGAGCGGGGGATCGACCCTGCAAACCCTGGATTACAAGTCCAGCGCATTAACCACTGGACCACTGGTCCGCTCATCAGATGACTGTCATTTCAGTTCCATAATGTACGAAAGAAGAGAGACAAGCATGAAACTATGAGAAGCACATCCAGGCTGAGGCAAACTATTTTGAAGACAAGTTACAAATCCGCCTGTGTTAAAGAATAGCTAACTCTATACATCATAATATGATAATTAACTTATAGAGTCGAAGAAGAAGTGTGTATTTGGAGGGGATGCAAGTATTTAACAATGTGCTATAATGTCTAGAGTTTGCAATGTTTTCAGTATAGCAGCCTTGATAAAAGTACAACCCTAAAACTCTGGTTTGAATCAAACATTTGCCTTGGTGTTTTTCTTAATGAAATTGTCGTTTCTGAAATATTTACATTTGAATCGTATGTTTGTACTCGTTTAATTTTTGTACCTTGCAGATATATGAACATGAGTATTCTAATAAATTTAATATATGTATATGATTTCTGCGTTTCTGCAAATCTTTTGATTTGTTGCAAAATGGTTGTTGCATAAAATTCTTCTACAGTTTCAGAGAAGTTGCAATGGAACTTGGTGAGCATAATACGCAAAGTATGGGGTATAGATAAGCCCAGTCAGCTTTTTGAAGTCAGTAAGTCAACGTCATTTGAACCTGTAAAAGGTAAACCATTGCTATGCCTTGTCTCCAAAACCTCTTACTGGATTTTCAACAAACTGGCTGGAAGCACCAACCTTTTTAGCTCACCTGGCACAAAGTGCCATTTGTGCTATAAGAATCGCTTTCCGCCCGGCGTCTGTCAACATTTTTGTTCAAACAACATCTCCACTGAAACCACGAGGCCAATGATAATGAAACTTGGCAGGGATGTTTCTTGCATGAAGACAATTCATAGTTGCTCAAATAATTCCATTCAATGCAGAACTCTAGTTGTCATAGCAACGGAAAGGAAAAACTTTAACAATTTTCTTCTCAAGAACAGGATGGCCTAGAGCTTAGATATTTGGCATATGGCATAACCTAGTGTACCTCTACCAAGATTGTTCAAATTATGACCCCCCCCCCCTCCCCCGAGTCAAAATTGGGGGTCACTTGTTTTTACATAGGCTTATATAGGAAAAGCTTTTAAAATCTTCTCCTCTGAAACCACAAGGCCTTGAGCTTAGGTATTTAGCATGTTGCATTGCCTAGTGGACTTCTACGAAGATTGTTCAAATTATAACCCTCCGCTCAAAATTCACCCCGCCCGGGGGTCTCTTTGATTTTACAAAGGCTTACATGTATGTAGAAAAAACTTTAAAAATCTTTATTTCTGAAACCACAAGGCCTAGAGCTTAGATATTTGGTATGTATCATTGTCTAGTTGACATCTTCCAAGAATGTTCAAATCATGTCCCCCAGGTCAAAATTGACCCTTTCTGCTATTGATGACCTTGTATTATAGTCAATGGTAGCCAGGTGAGCGATATAGGGCCATCATGACCCTCTTGTTTGAAATGTAGTTGTATATACTGTAACATGGGGTCAGAAGGTCACAGTATTTCTGGATTATGTATCATTTCATTTACAGTATAGAACATTATGGTCTGCAGATAAACAAGAGCTGTCAGTAGGACAGTGCGCTCGGCTTTTTTAGTGCTTGCCAATAAAACAAAACTTTGACACATAAGGCAAAACAAGGATCTGTATAAACAAAGTGGCAAGATATTAAGTAAAGAGTTATCAAAATTAAATGTTTGATATCCCTGAATACTACAGAAAAGTTTTAGATTAATACTTCAAGTGGTTGTTATATGTGCATGACAGTGCCAGTTGCACACAAGACTTTAACTAGGAATTTTTAAGTACAAATCAAAAAACATTTTCACAGAGTTATCTTCCCCTACTTACAGATAGGTGTGATGATGGTTCATAAGTAGTCCAACTTTCAAAGTAATGTCTCAAATGGACAAGAATGAAAATTTTAACCGAGTCTCCAAGTCGAAATGAGCCACAATTCAAATAAAATCATTGACAGAGTTACCTTCTCCTGCCTATGTTTGGGGATCATGATGGTTAACAAGTATTCCAACTTTCAAAGTAATATCTCAACAGTTCAGTCAAAAAGTGGACTGGTACGAAAAACTTAACCGAGATTCTAAGTCCATAAAGGGCCTCAATTAAAAAAAAATCCTTGACAGAGTTACCTTCTCTTGACTTCAGATGGGGGTAATGATGCAAACAAATATTCCAACTTTTAAAGCAATATCTCAAAGGGTTAAGTCAATAGTGGATTTTACCCCTATTTTATGTATTGTTTAAGTAAAAAAAGGGCATAATTCTGACAAAAACCTTTTCAGAGTTATATACTCTTGTCTGTGGATGTAAGTAATGATGGTAAATTAGTATGGTAAGTTTCAAAACAATATCTGTAATGGTTTTGAAATAAAGTAGGGTGGTACGAAAAACTTAACCAAGCTCAAAGCACTTTCTAAGTCAAAAAAGGGCCTTAATTCTGGGGGGAAAACCTTGACAGAGTTATGTACTCTTGTCTGTTGATGGAGATATTGATGGTAAACAAATGTGGTAAGTTTCAAAGCAATACCTCTAATGGTTTTGAAATAAAGTGTGGTGGTACGAAAAACTTAACCAAGGTGTGACACCAACGCGGACGCCGAGGCGAGTAGGATAGCTCCCCTTTTCTTCGAAAAATCAAGCTTAAAAACAACCCACAACATTTAAATCCATTTATTTCAAAAGACAGTTGTACAAAAATCAAATAAATAAATGAATGAAATGTCATGAATTTATTCAAAAAACTTTTAAAAGTATTTTGTGTTACACACTTTTAATTCTTCCAGGTCTGACATAGAACATTATTTCCAATATATTTGAAGGTAGTTACACCAGATAAAAATGAGCTTTCTTTTCAGATTTTCTTGAGTATAAAATCTTTCTGAGATTTACTAACAAAAATATATCTTTGCCAAGATATTGTAGAATTGGATACGCCAAACAATGAGGTTGTTTTGTTAAATAAATCGCTGTTTAAAATAAAGGCAAAGACAAGTGTGATACACCCCCTGTGCTGTTCAAGAATCCATAAGTAAAACACTAATAGTATAGAGATGCATGTATCTGAAACTTGAATGTTCACAATAATTCTTATAATATAATTGCAACCTTTATGTTCACATTATTACTTACAATGTCTATACATGTACAACCTACAGTAAGCTGATCATCCAAAATGGCTGTATCACCATGTGAGTCTGATATTGCATATTGCACAATTCACAGCTCTAGTCCGCATGTATACAGTATGAATATTCAGAAACAGAGATGAATGTGTGTGTACATAATCCTCATGTCAAGCTCCAACATCTGTTTTATACTATCAACATGTCCAGTGACGTCTAATATACATGTTTATCATAAAAAAACACCTTCATGTCAGATCTGTGATCACACTGAATCAATAGAAAAACTCTTAACAGAACAGCATTATAATAAAAATACCTCATAAATTCATTCACAAACCAACACCAGCTTTAAGTTTTGTTTGTGTCTGTGTATACATTAAAGTGTCAGAATGAAATGAAAATAAACATAAGGCAGAAGAGATTTCCAGTCTGTTGTTGAAGCCATGCAGCACTTGTTTGTGAAAGACGTCTGGTCCTAAAGGTGAAGGTCACATGACTAACTGTTCACTTGTCTAGTCGACACACTGGATTATCATACACCATCTGAAGGTTGACTTTAGGACCAATCAACTCTCTTATATTGTCAATCTTGTACTTTATCATGGTGGGTCTGAAAATACAGTCAGCAGAAACAGATGACAAATACATTCTTACAAAGGAAGATATACATGTATGTTCTCATGGTAGTTTCTCAAGCAAACAGTTAAGACTGCTCTTTGACTCGAAAATATGTTTAAGGATACAAACTTTAAAAAAAAAAATACATTGAAAGGGTCATAAATCAACACTAAATGGATTTATTATGGCTTGTGGAAAGATGTCGTTGTGACAAGACAGGCAGATGAATACCTTTTTATACAAAAGCTGAGCTACAGTGATCTTGCAATAAGCATCAATGTCCTTATAAGCTAGCTACCTTTCTAGAGACAAGCCCCATGCAATGGCATTCACACCCTCAGGTAGTCCCATAGGCAACAACATTTCTGGACGAAATATACCAGAGTTTCCTATCTCCACCCACTTCTTCAGACCTATGAAAAGTGAGAAAACAAATAATCAGATATTAAATTTGCTAGTGTAACAAAATGTTTCCACAGTCATAAACATGCTACAAAAACCTTGTTTGTAGCACTAAACATATTTTCAACATCCTCAATTACATACCCTAGCCAATATCCATAGCAAATAAATGTAATTGAAGAAACCCTCTAGTTCATCTCATGCCTTCCCTTTCGGCCATTTCATCTTTTAAATGAGAAGTACATTGACTCAGAAATTCCCTTTAGAAATTTTATTTCAGTTGTTTGTGCATACTTCAATCAATCGTGATTTTATTGAGAAATATATATAAACCATTTCTGGTTGGATAATGTACGAGTCAAACAGTATGACCTTAGAAAAAAATTAGTTTACATGAATCTTGAGTAAATAAATCAGCTGACTGATCCAACAATAAATAGATAATAAAACTTACCTTCATGATAGCTGAACACTTCCATACTAGGTTCTGTGTAGGGGTTGTACGCTGGTTTGAAACGAAGCTTCTTAATACCTGTACATTCAAACAGTTACAATTATGTGACACAACAAAAACTGGAAAATGTAATGAATGCATTTATTTGTGTTTAGCTGCCCTGCATTAAAATGCTAGGTCTGTTTATATATGTATACATAGAGAAAAAGTTTACACATTGATTTACCAAGAGCTGTTTAAATCAAATGTCTATCAAAAATCGATTTTAAAATATCTCCATTCATAACTAGAGCATTTTTTGTTTGTAAAATGTTTAAAACCATGATTCCTTGCAACTGGACAATAAACACAGTGACTTATTGATCTCATCTATAAATATAATTGCAGTGCATGCACCTATGTAAAGATTTCCAATTTTTTATTCCTACATGTATATGCAATTCATGATGTGACAGCCTGTTTATGTACAGGTCATCAATGCTTAGTTCAATCATAGTTGTCTTGATTTTAAACCCCATGATACCTGAAGATCTTACAGGAAATAAACAGAAGTAGTTATAACTATGTTTTAAAATTCAGCTATAATCTGCAGCTTGTACATTAGTGTAATGCTGGTTATCTTCTTGTGGTAATTGGACTTTCCCCGCATAATTATTCTGAAGGGACATTTACCCCTGAGAAAGGCATTTGTTTTCAACATAGCACTCCATGGTACAGATGCCCTTATGTAGACAGAATGCTAACCATACCTAATTTCCTGAAGAATTCATTAATAGTTCCAATGAGATCTCCGAGAGTGAGACCATAATCTGCGACGACACCCTCTATCTGGTGGAACTCAGCAAGATGTGTTGCATCAAGATTCTCGTTTCGGAATACTCTGTCTATTGAAAAATACTTCACCGGTTTGAATTCAGGCTGAAATAATCCAATAAAACATTATGACTACTAATTCAAAGGTACCTCTTCAATGTTATCTAATGTGTCTGTCTCACAAGCCCTTATGGTACAAGCAGGTGATCACAGGTTGCAGTATACAGATGAACACAGACTGTGGTGAACACAGGTGATCTCATATTCA
>JAUMHA010103070.1:2055-17936 GCA_032359765.1 Saxidomus gigantea
TTTGATTGGCCTGTGTGCTATGAGAGTTGGCTTCATTGATTGGGATCAGTTAACGTGTAGAATAAAAGCCAGCAATTTCACTGAATTAGTCTGTTTGTAGGAAGTGTTTCATTGGTGGGCAGAATATTCATTAGTAGTTTTACCATATATGGTCAACATGAGCCGTGAAAAAGTTCAGTCGACCTCTCAAGAGTGAACACCCATGGGAACACAGAAATGTGTTTATTTTAGAGAAGTATTGTTCAGAAGAGGTTAATTTCTTATAAGATTGATGCAACAGGAAAGCCAATGTGTTTCTTTTTATGGAGGTTGCTCTAGGGAGGTGTCATTTGGGGAGGTTGGAATGTATTTGTAGTAGAAACTGTGCTATCAGTTTTACAGAGAAATGTGGTGACAAGTAGCACTCTCAGCAAGAAAAATGGCTCCTCCATAAGCTATGAGAAGCTTTTTCAAGAGTTATGTACAAAATGTTGATAAGTTCTACAACTCATATTTAACATATGTCAAAGGCTTAGGGAAGAGGTCATGTTATGAGTGGCTGTCTGTCAGTGTTAATGCTATGATAACATGTACTGACGTCTGAGTGTTTTTCTGGCTTTACTGTATAAACACCCAGCCTCCTGCAATGCCATATTAAGTCATCCCATCCCATCACATCACATCAGTAAAGCAAATATTGCTCTTAACTGTTTGAGGTCATAGTTCACCTTGTAGGAGAGGAAAACAGCAGGTTTCTTATCGGTTCTTTCATTTCGAGAGTTTTTGTCTTCCTGTATTCTTACTCTCTAGATTAGTTTGACCTAACAGACTTAGACAATGACACTAAACTGTCCAGTTAGGGTTAGCTTGCCTTGAGGTTTTGTGCTGAATATTTTCAATGTATAATTTTAGATAATATGAATTTATGTATATAGTCTATTAGATTTTTCCTGTCATACACTGTATTTCTTCCAGTTCACAGTCTCATTAAAGTAGTTAGCATATAATTATTATTCATTAACAAAATATATTCATAAATTAAAACACTGATATTTGGCCATTTTATTTTGCCACGGGCAATCCAAAAAAAAAAAAAAAACTGACAATGCAAATAATTTATGTAGTTACGTGTTTTTGTTGTTTAAATGACAAAAATGACAATATTTTGTTTTCATTGTATGAATTATACCTTCGTTTTCAACAAAAAAACAGCAGCAATAAAAGTCAAGATCATTGTAAAATGTACCTGCAAAATGTACCTACGTTGGCATTGTTTATGCGGTTTGGTTATCAATTTCAGAGTGAAATATTTAATGAGAAATGATATGCCTTGTCTCACTAATGTATTGTCAAATCAGTTGATCTTGTACATCTCTACCTGACTAAATTGGTGCCTGGCTTTGGTGTAGAAAATTCCACACTGGGTTGTATGTGTGTGTTAGGCTGCAATTTACTTGTAAATACCTCGGGGATGTACAGAAGTTTTCACCTTGATGAGGCAGTAAAAAACTAATATAGATAGTCAGTAGGAAAAAAATGAGATATTTTCACTGGGTAGATTTCGGGAGAAACATGATAAATGGAGTGATTAGCAGGTATTTTATTGGCACTGAGAGTTGTAGGTGGATAAACCAAGGTTATTTGAGGTCATACTGTGGTTTTATTGTATAGTGCTTCCAACCTAACTCCTGTTCTTCTATATCATATAGCTTTATTACAGTATTTTATTCATGGGGCTGAAAATAAAACTGTTGATTTCACAGTCTTGTGTGTTAATGACTTGATTAATTTCATTTTTGTTAACTTTGTGTGGTAAAAGTCAGTTCTCCATCTAAAACAAAGCAGCTGCTAGCATCTCTATAGGGAAGCTGATCTGTTCCAGAATCTCTTATGTTTTTGTTCTATAGAAACGATTAGAGTGAAAAGGTTAATGTATCTGTTGTTAAGACTGTGAATTGAATGAGCATGTTAATTTCCCTTGGCAAGGTGAATGCTTTTCTGAATACATTTACCCGTTAACATTTTCATGTCTTTATCAAACCATGATCATTTGGTTCATTAGATTCTTACTTATTGGCAAATGAAAGTTGATCAATAAGATATCAATTACAGAACAGGACCAAAATAGATGTACAACTGTTTCATACTAAAGAAGATGTAAAAAATGGCAGCATTTATCTATTTTCTCTCTAACAGACAGATACAGTTGCACGGGGAGAAGGTTTCCAAATATATTCCTGTAAATTACAGGCTTCCTTGCCAAGGCTGCCAAAACATGTAAATTCTCTGTTCATACCACAGGCATCTGCCTGAGATTTCTGTAAGCAGTACAACACCCAGAGTAATATACCTGCTGGGCTTCTCTCTTCTCCCACACCATTCTAAGAATATTCAATACCTTGTTTTAAAATGTGAAATTCAAAATATTTTCAACTGAATTATCACAAAATCTGCAGTACGATATTTCAGTAAAACTTTAACTATTTCTGGCATAGAAGTAGAGTGTTTTTTGTTTGTTTGGCACTGGGTTATTTTGAGGAATTTGGCAAATGAAACTGTTCAGCATTGATTTAGACATAATTTCAATTGAGAGAAATATACCATGAGATCATGACAGTTGATCTAGCATTAAAAAATTATGATAGAACTTTGGTATGTAAATATATAAAGCAAATTTAGCACATCTTCTGACTGCCATCACTGTTTCTTGAGGAATATGCTATCTGTTATTAGCCAAGAACAATTTTGGATTTGCAAAAAAATACTTACGTTAATAATGTAAAACTACATTAATGAAACCCAATGTATTGCAAGCTATAGAATTAGTCTGTTGTTGTTTCTAGGTTTTCTTTCCTGTTTGAAAAAAAAATTCAGACAAGCTGTTTATGTAACCATGTGTTTAGTAAACACATCTGTAGGCGATCATTGTCCTAGATATAAAACTGTAAATACCAAGGAAGGTGGGGCAAGGTTATTATAAAAATAAACAAAAATAAACAGATAAACAAAACTAAAAACATACCACAAAAAGTTTCAAGATTTTTATCATTTTCTATGATTTTAATGTCAACAGCCTCCCATACTATAAATTGAGTAATTTTTGGTGATGAGAATTTCGTGATTTGTGAGCAGTCAGACTTGTTCACGAATTTTAAATACACGAAAGAGGAATTCTCTTATAGTAAATCTGTGTGAAATGAATCTTACTCGAGATTTTTGAAGTGGGAAATTTGCAAAAATGGCAAAATTTAAGTATTTCCAAGTTTACAGTATTCGGAAGAAACCAAAACGTGTAAGTGTAAAACAAGTGTTTTTTTATGTTTTCCAGGAAAGATTCGTAATGAGATGATGGACACTGAGACCGAGAAGACACCGCTGCAACAGAAACTGGACGAGTTCTCCAATCAACTTTCCAAAGTTATCACGGTTATTTGTATCGCTGTCTGGGCCATCAACATTGGACATTTCAATGACCCTGCTCACGGTGGATCTTGGATCAAGGTCAGTTGTTGTTGTTGTAGGAGTTTTAAACCTGGTCCAACGGTATTTTGGTCATTTTAACAGGCGGGCAGTTTACCTAACCATCTTTTCTTGGAAGAACCATTACTAGTAAGAATAAAGCCAACTCAAATAGAGACATGGTTGGTAGCAGGTCAGTCAGTCGCTTAAGGTGTGTGCAAATAATATTGTTGCTTAGATACATTGCGTCTCTATTCAGATGAGATATGTACCATGGTTATGAAATATTTTACCTTTCTGGGTATATGTTGCGTGGGTTTTTAGGAAGGTATTGTGCAGAGGAGTGATAATTTCACTAATATGATGTTGTTCTCGCTGCCAGCAACAATAATGCCTAGTAAGCAAAGGCTGCGAGAAAGTTGACAGTTTTCTGACTCAGAATGGGATCCTGGTACTAGTCCTTGAGCTGTCCTTCCCAGGTACAACAGTTAGGTTTACTGCCACCTGGGAAATAACTTAAGTACTTAATAATTATACAGGTGTTAAGTGTTAAAAATCTAGATGAAGATGACATTTTCAGATTCTCGTTTTTCTTGTACACTTAACATTTTGCAGTCATTCAACGTTTTTGTTTCACTTAGTGAAATGTTAATTCGGAAAATGTGCAGTTTTGTTTTCTCTGGTTATCTGATTAGTGCATAATGACTTTGTCATTAGATGATTGTCTGTAGATAATAGCAAGAACTGAATTTTGGACAAAAACTACCTTCTTAGACATGGTAGTGTTGATGTAGGTGATTAGTTTGTGCCTCTGTTGTATGATATAGTGTGGCAGTAGAAATTACATTGTTAGTGTGTTATCTATTATGCATTACATCATCCAATTTGTTCCCGAAACATGCAATCTCATCAGTGGAGATTGCATGAAAGATTGGAATGATTTTGCACAAGATAAACACCCATAATGAATAGCAAGACACACCTGCATGGTTAGCAATCAACACATAGATGCTGTTGATCTTGTACTAATCTCGAATTTGCAATGTAATGGAAAAAAAATGTCTGTTTTGGAATCAAGGGATTCCGAATTAAATCCACTCTTAGTTAATGTTAGCAGGATAAACAGGCAAACTAATCAAAATGTGCACGCTATAGCACAGGTAGGACTTCAGCCAGTTGCACATTGACAGACTGTAGGTTTAATGTAATCTGTTAACGTTTCCCAAACTTTATATTAAACCTTACGTCTTACCTTTGCAGGGAGCTATCTACTACTTCAAGATTGCCGTTGCTTTGGCTGTAGCTGCTATCCCTGAAGGTCTGCCTGCCGTTATCACAACCTGTCTCGCTCTTGGTAAATATCTATTTCAAACTTACATATTTAAGGTATTATTACGAAATGCCGGCCAAACGTAACAAGGGCATTGACAGACTATTGCACAGTCATCTAGAGCACATCTTGATGAAGCTGTATCTTTGAAGTCTCTCCATGGACAAGCAACTTTGGACTCTGAGCCTAGATAGGGTCCAGCCGAAGAAGTTTCACTTAGCAACCAGAAATAATTTAAACATGAAAATAACGTTTGCCTCTCAAAAAAATCTGCGCTGTACGAAATGTTTCAATCTCTACAGATGCAGATATACTAGTGTGAACAGTGTGATGTGACTCCATACTGTACTTTATATCGTGAAACCCTAGCTACCGTGTATGCCGATCACATTTTATTAGAAAGGCTTAAATATTAAGCATGCAGTTTATAAAGCAAAAAATGATGTTATATTTGGTTATTTAAATGTTTAAATTATGTAAACACTTAAAAATGTTGTAAGATTAAACGCTTGTATTTAGGTACGAGAAGAATGGCCAAGAAGAATGCTATTGTAAGAAGTTTACCATCTGTGGAAACCCTGGGTTGTACATCAGTAATCTGTTCTGACAAGACCGGTACCCTCACAACTAACCAGATGTCAGTCTGCAAGGTAGGGAACCAGTCATGCTACTGAGTCATAATGTATTGAGTTAGCAAAATATGATTTTTGAACTTCTATTTTATAATCTGATTTAAGAGACACTATCTTTAACACTAAGCATTGTCTGAAATTGATAAACTAAGACTTAAGTTTGAATCTGATGTCTGGGTCAGCTTACGAGACCGTGAATTTGCGAACAAGGGATCCAGTTTTTCCCATTTGCTTCATGAAATCTTTCATTTCCGGAGAACTTCGAATTATCAAAATGATGAATTGCAAACAAGTGCTTCTGCGAAAAAACACGAAAATAAATTTGTCGGAAATGTTTCATGATTTACAGTATGAGGCAATTTCAAAGACTGTTGAATTTTACTGTACATGTGTCTTTCTTCATTGCAGATGTTTTTCTTCAACAAAGTTGAGGGATCAAGCTGTGAGACACAACAGTTTGAGATCACTGGATCTACATATGCCCCTGAAGGTGACCTGTAAGTAGACTGGTTTATACATGTTTCCTTTGCCGCATTACTGCATTCTTGATGCAGAACCATAAGAAATTTCAGAACATCACCATCTGTTATGTACTTCTAACTAAACTTAGAACCAAGTGCTCAGATGAGCTATTGGGATCGCCCATTGTCCGTCATCTGTCTGTCGTCTTGTCTGCGGACACTTATCTTGCGAACAATTTGGTTTTGGTTCAAGTTCTGTGTTGTTACACCACTTTTCATTTGTCAAAATTTCAAATTCAGCACTTCTGCCTACACTCTTGTGAATAACAACAAGAAAATTATGTACATTACCAGCTGTCTAGTGTTTCGGGGGCGGAGTTTTGTGTTGTTTTTAACTGTTTGTCATTCAGATTCAGTCTCGGTATGCCTAGAGTGCTATCGTATCATGTAAATGCATTTGGAGCTATTGTCCTTTGAGGCCTGTGTAAAAGATTTCATTGTGCACAGATTCTATATCTGGCTGAAGTTACGGCTTTAAATGTCACTGATCACGTGAAAAGTTAAATTTATTCTACTGTTAATTCTCAATGCTACAGGCGGCTGGAATGACATTTAATTTTCCTTGAATATATTCAAAAGATGAACCATTAATAGCTATTTTCTGCCGCTGAGCGGTTTTAACTTGTCTTTAATGCATGGTTGCTATCAGTAAAATAGACATTTTATCAATATTTTATTACGCATTACGTGGAAACCTTTCGTGGCAGGAGATGTTATTTCTCATTTTGAAGTGTTGCTATTGTCCTGTAAGATCTTTAATTTGTCAGTTTCAGTGTGAAAATGTTTGATCGATATAGACACTGCAGGGAATGGAGGAATTTGCAGTAATTCATTATGTAAACCGCTTAAGAATGACATTTTATATTGACAGGTATCTGAATGGTAAGAAGGTGACTGCGTCAGAAATTTCTGGTCTAGAGGAGCTGATGACTATATGTACCATGTGTAACGACTCCAGTGTGGATTACAATGACGTAAGTATAGTTGGAAATCCTCCGTTACAAGTCATTTTATGGTATAAGATGGATGGATGGTTGTCGTGGGAGTGTTAGAGAGTCTGTAGAAAAAATTCTAACCTCTAAATGCTAAAATTGAGTCATAAATGCTGGAAAATGCCCACATTGTATGATACTAGCTGATCTAGGGGTAACTTGTTAAGTTATATAGTGTACTGAGACATAAATGAATAACTTGTAAATGACCAGAAAACCCAAAAGTTGAAATAATTAGGAGCTAACAGGGCATCAGTGTGTAGTAGGGAAGGTAGTCAGTTTGTATTTACATTTGATTGATGATTTATTTGACCAGGCTAAGGGACTGTATGAGAAGGTTGGTGAAGCCACTGAGACAGCCCTGTCAGTACTCGTGGAGAAAGCAAACTTCTATAACACTGAAAAAACCGGTCTGAACAAGCGTGAGAAGGGTGTGGCATGCAATCAAGTTATCCAGCACATGTGGCAGAAGGAATTCACCCTGGAGTTCTCTCGTGACAGGAAATCCATGAGCGTCTACTGCTCACCCAACAAACCAACCCGCACCCCAGGTGGTGCCCGCATGTTCTGCAAGGTAAAGTTGTGTTTTTCTTCGCTCTGTGAAACAAGATTATCATCTTCTTTGGTCTTGAATATTTTTTGGGCTGATAAAGTTTCAGAAAAACTTTGTTATATTAGTAGGTGTTCCAACACAGTAGCAACAAATTTTAGTCCATTACACTGATATAAACTGTAGCTCTATTGACTTTCCTGTTTATTGCTGACTCTTAATTTTATGGTTTCATTCGCTTGGTTTTTTGGTTTTTTTTGCTTCCTATAAAAATTTCGGAATCTGACAAGTGAGATGCAGCAATGTTCAATAAACTCATCTCTATTGGTATTATTTGTTATCAGTCTGACAGTAGAATTAATCCCATAATGCTCTTAGGCGATGCCGTGTTAAGTTGAATTGAATTCTGGGATCTTATTCAAAGATTGTATTTAGCGCATGGTATGTGTTTAATTGACACCACATGTAATTTGTTTCAGCAGTTCAATTTAAGCTTGGCTGCAATGTTTAATATTCGTCGAGAAGTATAAATTGAATTGATACGAACAGAATTCTGTGAGCAATATCATTGAAATAACATTAATAAACTGTCACTGTACTTGGTTATATAGCATTAAATGATTAAGCTGATTGCATGTAAATGTCTAACTGACAAACTTGAAAATCTCTTGGCAAAACACCAATGATTTATTCAAAGAAAATCTATAGTTCAGTAATAATGAAAAAAAAATTGAATTGATGATGTGTGTGCTAGACTTATTATGTCAAATAACTGAGACTTACGAGAGCTGGAAAAAAATGTTGCCCGTAAATTTTAATGCTGGAAATCAATTAAGAGATGGATTTTCTCAACTTTTGTGGAGAAACTGTGTCTCCTAAGAGTATTAAAGGTCACGGAGTGATGTTATTGTAGAGTGTTTTATATGACAGGGAGCCCCAGAGGGTCTGCTAGACAGATGTACACATGTACGTGTTGGAGGAAACAAGGTACCCATGTCACCCACCATCAAGAATGAGATCATGAAACACGTGAAGGCTTACGGAACTGGTACGTTGATAGTTCTCTGTAAAAATAATGTAAGTCTTGTGCATTTGTAAATTGTATAAGGAGTGAATAAGTTCACTTGTAAGTGAACCCCTCAAATGAAAGGGCACCATGATAGTAAGTAAATCTACAACCCAATGTTGACTGACAGTATATAACTGAAATTCTGTTCAAAATGGGCTAAAATCTCATATCTGTTTAAATGCTCCACCTGTGAGAATTCAGTAGAAATATCAGTAATATACAGAAAAGTAAAACAGAAATAAAAAGAAGAAATTACACCCGCAAAACTGTTTTGTTTATATCCATATCTGTCTGTGATGATGAACATGCCCGATAAGACACACGGAGGGGGTTGTTATGATTGCTTAGACATTACTTTTTGGCGTAGATCTGTTTGCTTTACAAGGCTCAGAAAAGTGAGGGAAAAAATTGGAACACCACGTTTTATGACTGGCCTAAATATTATTTTACGACACTGCTATATATTATTTTCAGGGCGTGATACTTTGAGATGTTTGGCACTGGCAACCATTGATAACCCACCAAGACGTGAGGACATGGATCTAGAAGACTCCAGAAAATTCATCGAATATGAAGTAAGTACACATCACATTGATGTTTGTTCTTGTACCACACATCTGTATGCTTTAAAAAGACATTATATTTGCGACTTGGTGTATTTCATAAAATATACCTGCACATGCCAGGTTACAATTGGTGATCTTGTGTGGATTCTATAAACAAAACAAATCATATGATGTAATGATATATTGGATTTTTAAAGAGACTAGCATTTTAACAGTTTTTTTCTATCAGTTTGCATGTCATGTTTTACTTGGCATTTAGTTTATACTAATTTATATTTAGCTCGATTGTGAAGAAAGCTTGTAGCTTATTGAGTCACTCTCGAGTCCGCTTCCTGGAAAAACAAGTACTGGTGTCATAGGAAGTAGGGTGGTGACCCCATTGGGGCTTGAACCCGCAACCTCCTGGATGAGTGGCATTTGATTTACACATTTCACATACTGATTTATGTTCTTTTCAGACTAACATGACATTTGTGGGTATTGTTGGTATGTTGGACCCTCCACGTGAGGAAGTTTCCATCTCCATCAAGGAATGCCGTGCTGCTGGTATCCGCGTCATAGTTATCACTGGTGACAACAAGGTACGTAACCCCCGTTCTCGTCTCTAGCAGAAGTCTATGGAAATTTTATCAGTATTTCGCAGCTATAGGCAGTGGCCACTTTTGTTGTGTGCTGTAAGTAGGTTACCCTATATTACACAGAAATGATATGAGATGGATAGATCTGATTTTATTATGCATTAAAGTAATGAGCTTTGTGTCGTTGTCTAATAAAAAATTGTTGAAGTATGATTGATATCGTTACAATGGGATTTTATAAAGAATGATGGTACAGGGATGGAATAGTAGAGTTTAATGTTATTAAAGCATTGAGTAGATAGGGTATCAGGTGGTTACCATGGTTACAGATTTTATCCATGTTACGCATATCAAATTTTATTTTCAATTAAATGATTGACTTTGAAATTCCAATTGATTCTGTCTTCATCATAAAACTGTTTTTTTAGGCAACTGCCGAAGCTATCTGCAGACGAATTGGTGTTTTCTCCGAGACTGAATCAACCGAGGGCATGTCATTCACCGGTCGTGAATTTGATGAACTAACGCCTGAAGACCAGAGAGCCGCCGTCATGCGCGCGAGACTGTTCGCACGTGTAGAGCCAGCACACAAGAGTAAGATTGTGGAGTATCTGCAGGGTGAGGGAGAGATTTCTGCCATGGTAAGTCCACATCCTTTACTACTGAATATTACAAACTAATAGTTACGAAATGATTTATGGACAGTTGATAGAAACTTTCACTATAAGAAACATAATAAAAAACCTCAATGAGTTACTAAGTGTAAAAGTTATGGAAGTTTCTAGGTCACTAGAGCTTTATGACTAATAACTGTGGGAAATGGTAGAAGTAAAGAACATGTTTATAGTAATAAAGTACAGTGAAAGCAGTAAAGGTTGCTTTTGGTTGTATTTAAGATGAAATATAACTTTATCTTCAATTCAGTGACTTTCAGCTCCTTTCATACCGTACCATTCATTTGTTACTACTAAGTTTTCTCCCTTTGACATTTTTTTGTTGATTTAATGTGTTTTTGTGAATTTGTATTTTTGTCGCAAGCAAAGACCATGTCACAAGTGTGGACCATGTGAAACCAGTGTCACAAGTGCAGACAATGAGCGTATTTTTTGCACTGTTTGATATTTAGTTATTTCCAAAGAGCACCCTTTACAGTAAATGATTCTGTCTATTAGCATGACTAGGCAGAATGGTCCATCATAATTTAGGTGGGTCAGGGTAAATTGGTGTTGCCTTTCTCGCATGTGTAAAATTAGTATCTGTATAACAGACAGGTGATGGTGTAAATGATGCCCCAGCCTTGAAGAAAGCCGAGATTGGAATTGCTATGGGATCAGGAACTGCTGTGGCTAAATCTGCATCAGAAATGGTACTGGCTGACGATAACTTCTCCACCATTGTAGCGGCTGTGGAGGAGGGACGTGCGATCTACAACAACATGAAACAGTTCATCCGATACCTCATCTCCTCAAATATCGGTGAAGTGGTTTGGTAAGTAACTTGATTAAAACACTCTACATCAGCTCTGCCCCTGTATCATGTTGCTTACCTACCTCACCTGGTAAAAATGTTTGAGCCCCCAAAGTTAAAAACTTAAAGAATATTGAACGCCCTTTCTACAATTGAGCAGGGAGGAGTCTATATTTTGCAAATTTGATCCAATACTATTGTTGTCCAGTTTTTTAAGACCATTAACATTTGCTATCTAGTAGCAATTTGTTTTACCATACAGACTCAAAAGCTGACAACAACTAGCATACTCTGTATGAATGTTATTTCAGAAAGGCCATAAATTGTAAAGTTGTGAAATAAGTTACAAAACAAATTTCTGTTTTTGCAGTATTTTCCTGACAGCCGCTCTTGGTATTCCTGAAGCTCTGATCCCTGTACAACTGCTCTGGGTTAACTTGGTAACTGACGGTTTCCCAGCAACGGCTCTTGGTTTCAACCCACCAGATTTGGACATCATGAAGAAGCCACCACGTAACCCTAAGGAAGGACTTATCACAGGATGGCTCTTCTTCAGATATATGGCTATTGGAAGTAAGTTTACAATCATCTACTCCTAGCTGAACAATTCAAATAGAATCCCTAAAATTTCTTGCATTTTAAGTGGGTTTGCATCTGAAAAGATAAATGATTCGATGCTAAATTTGATAGATATACAGCACATTTAGGGCTCAACTTGGACTATATCATATTCAGTCCATTGAAAACAGTGTCACTGAGTGAAGACAGCATATAGCAGCTTATAATTAAAATAACGGGTAGTTCCCAGATGCATTTCTTTCGCTTTTTATCCAGTGGTAACTGAGATTGGGCCTGTTCTAATTGTATGAATATTGTCACTATTAATTTTTATTGTCTGAAATTTCATAAACGGCTGAAATACCATTGAAACAAGTGTTAAACCCCAGGAAACGAAAATAAATGAGACATTGTATCTGTTTGAATTTAGTGTTTTCTTGTATATGAACTTTGAACAAGTTTTTTTTCCTGTGTTTCAGTGTATGTTGGTTGTGCCACTGTTGGTGCCGCTGCCTGGTGGTTTATGGTTTACGAGGAGGGGCCGAAACTGAACTACTATCAGCTGGTAAGTGATAGATGTATTATTATTGTGTAATGTCAAAGGTCACCAAAAATTTGTTAATAGTCTCCATTCTGCAGAAGTGTTGGCATAGGAGTTATGTAAAATTGATCAAGAAAGATTTGACTTGCATGTTGTCAATTAGGTATTCTAAATAAATTCATCTAAGAATACGACCCAATTTAGAATACGGCCCAATTGTACGAGTGAAGAACTTCAGTAGATCTGTTACGATGATGTGTTGCCATAGAATCTAGAGTGTTAATGGCTCAGGACTGGAAGACAGTTTCTTTCAATCATTTCTGATGATTGGATTTTCGAGGCGCCACCTTCCTTGTGATGATGTGATCAAATTATCTGGCCTCTCCAAGTGCCTGTCTCAAGAGGGTAATTTGTCAGTTACTTAGGGGAGGTAGGTAATTGCTGGTGAAAACCAACTACAAAATACCAAAGCTTCAAGGTGACTAGAATGTAAGTAAAATATGCTTGAAACATGTGAAACCATATCAACATGAATGAAATCCAGCAAGTTGTTACTGTGTGTCAACATAGAATTTATAAATGTGATACTTCAGACAATCATATTACAAATGAGCCCTTTTGTTGGAAAGTCTCCATGGATACAGATCTAGTACGCAGAAGACAAATACCAGTCACATGTAACAATCTGATAAATTTTGTAGTTTAAGCAAACTGTTTTCCTCCTTAAAGACAATCAATGGTTTCTGACAAATATGGAAATTATTTCACAGTCTAGTATATTGACTATTGAATAGTTCAAATCCCCAATATTGAGTTACGCTCATATTCAGCTAATATTTGTTGTAAACATTTATATGTCTTTTCTGTGTAATCAAGACATTCAATTTTAGATTGGAAAGCAGCCTACATAGATTATAATTGTTTTGTTTTCTGTAAATGATAGTTAATCCATGAATTTTATTGTTAGACACATCATATGCAATGTCCAGCTGAGCCTAGGAATTTCCCTGGAATTGATTGTCACATATTTAATGCTCCTGAACCAATGACAATGGCTTTGTCAGTGCTTGTAACCATAGAGATGTTGAATGCATTGAACAGGTAAAGATAGTGCATCAAATGTGAAAACCAGTGGTGGCATAAAATAATATGTTTTGCCTTGACTGAACACATTGGTGGAGGGATAAGATATATTTGGAATGTCATAACAATTGTTGAGCTAAGAAGTTTGCCAGCAAATGAAAATCTGTATTTATTTTGACTGCATGGAGTTAACAAGATGATTACATTCCACCACACCATTATAATGAGGCACGAATATTGAGATCAGTTTCTGGCAAACTTCTATGGTCATAGAATAATTTTCTTTCAGAGATGAAAATATTCTACCTTTAACCCAGTAACAACATTTCTTTGGATAAACTGACATGAAGAGTGTCTTAACCAATATTTTGAGTAAAAAAATATTTTTCCCCCCAAAAAATGAAATTAGATATGTTACAAAAAGAAATTCGATTTGTACAATTTGAGTAAAAAATTATTTTGTCAAAAAAAAAAAAAAAAAAATGTGTTACAAAAAGAAAAAGGCTGTGGGAGACACTCATCTTGTCATAGAGTCCTAAATATGAAACTTACATGTACATTGTAAGTCTTTTTATCCATCATATTCAATTGTCCCTGTTTCTGCCTAGACCCATCACTCCCAATGTCTTGCCCAAGACGAACGTTTCTACGGTGTTGACTGTTCACTGTTTGATCACCCGGCTCCCATGACGATGGCCCTTTCGGTCCTCGTTGTGATAGAAATGCTTAACGCTCTCAACAGGTAAGGGTAAAACAAAGGAGCTGTTGTGTCCAGCAAACTTTCAAATGTCAAAAAAAAAGTTTTAAAAAATTGTACAGTGGAAAAAGTGTTTGGCTGTGAAATATTTAAAAATTGTGGAAAATTTTATGAAAACAATTCTTAAATTATTAAAGAGATTTATGCTAGACATTTAGAAAGTCATTTTTTTTAGGTGTTGTTTTGTGACTGAAAATTTGTGCACTTAAAGTATCGAGTACAGCACTGTGTTTATAAATGTATTTCTTATGAAAAGTATTGAATATCTCATAATGCACTTGTACTTGACCAAGTACGAAAAAGAAAAAGACTGCCAGGACACTTCAGTTAGCATGCAGGAAGGTGATCTTGTTGGTCACATGATCATTTTAATTGTGATATATCCATTGAAAATCAGTTCTGATTGGCTGACAATATCATGTGACTAGATAATGATCATGTGACGTGGTGTAGTTAGACTGGTTTGCATGGTTGACCAATACAGCACAGGGGGTTTGAAATTTATGGACAGACAAATAATGAAATTGTAACACCCAAAAGCCTTGTTGCATGTCTGGTCAGCAAGGGGGGATAACTGCTGGACTTCTTTTGGAAATATTTTCATTTTATACATCTGAAATCTTTGGCAGTGTACTGTGAAAAGAGTGTCAGTCCAGGATTAACCCCCTTGTTGGTTGGAAGCTGTGTATGCTAGACTGCTACTTGTCTATACACTTCCTGAATGCTTGTCTCCTTTTTGTTGCACCCTTTACCACAACGTTGCAAAGCTTTAGACAAAATACTAGGTTTACAGGCATATTGATCTAGAACTGTTTAACACAGGTAGTACTTTCTGTTTCCTTCTTAAGCCAGAATGCAAATATATGTTAGAATGTAATATATGAGCTATCAGAAAATATACTTTGCAAATATACTTAGATGCCTTAAATACAATGTATAAAGCAGTTTGCCTGTTGCTAACATATGATATAGTGTGTACTGAGTGAATTTGATGATGCAATCTTTGTGTTCACTGAGGTTACATCTATGGATAAAAAAGTCACATTCTCAAATAATTATGTTTCGAAACGAATGGCTTATCTGTAGCTCAAAATAACACTGCTATAAAAAAACAAAGCTTTGTGTTGATTTTGCTGTAGTAAAATAACACTGCTATGTTAAACACAAAACTGTGTGGATTTAGTTGTAGCAAAATAACACTGCTATATTAAATACAAAACTTTGTGTGGATTCAGGTTTTACCTCTGCTCATTGTAATCAAATTATTTAGTTGCAAGAGTTACAATTCTCAGATTACAAGCTGCTTTCTTTGAATTTAGTTGAATTGTTTGAGTTGTGTAAAATATAATCACTGACATCTCGTGTCTGTGTGTGTATGCTTAGAGAGTAGAGGAGTACTGTTTTGTATATTTTCTTTGCAAAATAAGTTGCAATTCTTCTCAACAAATGAACTAAATTGGTGCTACCTTTTTTAGCTCACCTGGCACAAAGTGCCAGAGTGAGCTATTAGGATCACTCTCCGTCCGGGGTCCGTCGTACGTCCACCATTTCCTTCAAACAACATCTCCTCTGAAACCACTGGGCCAATGTTGATGAAAGGTGATGCAGGGATGTTCCTTGCATGAAGCTCTATCAAAGTTGTTAAAAAAATTCCATTCAATGCAGAACTCTGGTTGCTATGGCAACAAAAAGGAAAAACTTTAAAAATCTTCTTCTCAGAATCCACAAGGCCTAGAGCTTAGATATTTGGCATGTAGCATTGGCTAGTGGACCTCTACCAAGATTGTTCAAATTATGAC
>JAUMHA010103181.1:0-17935 GCA_032359765.1 Saxidomus gigantea
TTTCTTTTTCACATTATGTATATCTACTGACTTTAAAAACACATTTGCGCTCGGCCAGCAGACTGGAAAATGAAAACCTGCGAATGTGACAATTTCCTGTCACTTGTTATCTTGTGTTATCCTGACAGTTGTATTTACCGGTGATCAGACTAGCAGTAAACAACAGCAAAATGAAGACAACATATTATGATCACAAGAACTGAGCTTTTATGATTGCATTTTTCAAAGAATTCAATAGATAGTGTGAGCTATCTCACTCACCCCAGCATTTGCATCACAAATATATTGCTATTCCCCTCTCCCCTTTCGTTTATACCTTACATATATGCTCTCACTTTGAAACCATTATGCAGTCTTACTTAAACCTAGTCACAATGTTTCCAAATTCCAATTCAAATCAGTATATTTGAATCTGTGTGCAGGGTCTTGCTATAATTACTTGTGACAAATCTACTGTAACCCATTTCAAAAATACTTTATGAATGACCAAAAACTTGATTGTTGTAGATTGTGAAAGTTTTGCACTCTTGTTGTAAGCATATATATGGTAATGGGTATGATACTATTAACCTTCTTTTATTTCAGAGAACCTGCTTATCCCCAGGATGGAAGAAAGACTTGATTATTTCAGAGTTAACGTACAGTGACAAGCCTTCAGTTTTTACTGTTCACAAGCGAACATTCATTAAGAAAAGAGAGTTAATTGGTACAAATCAAAGTTTTCATTTAAAGTCAGAACATAAAAAAGATAAAATAGCTCCAGAGTTTGAATTTGTGTATTGCAGCAACAACGCTCTGACGTATATATGGTGGACGCCAATGTCGTTTATTTTAATTGCAACCATTCTAATACTGAGTGTCAAGATAATTGTCGACGATGCATGGACTGGAGAGCATTTAGAAGATGTACCAGTAGACACGTTAGGATTAGACGACGTGAACCCGTTACAAATAGCTAGCATTCTAGCACCTTTAGCATTAACAGCTTTAGTTGTTGTACTGTACATGTACAGAAATGTACTTCTTCGATTATATTACAACAAGTCAACCAATGAATTTATAGCAGTTATGTTAAAGTATGGAGTATTTCGGAAGAAAGTGCTTTTTAAACCTAGCGATGTTGTAAACCTTGAAAAGATTCAAATGCGGGGAAACTTTTTAATCAAAGGAGTTCCAGTAAGTGTATCAGAAGGTTCCTTCACAGACATTAGAGTATATAATGTTTTCACTGGCCAAGCTGCTTCAAGGCCAAGTCAGTATGATGATGGTGATATAAAGAAGCTGCTCGACAGATTTGAGAAGAAGCGAACGGATGATTTCTTAGCAAAGTATAAAGAGAAGAGAAAGCAAAGACAGGGAAAAAATAGATGATATTTGAATTAATGTAGCATTTAGATTGTTTTATCATTGAAAACAAAGTTTATGATGTTCTTTTTGTAAGGCTATGTTTGAACATGTATTAAAGATTTCAGATGGCATAAAAGTGTTTGTAGTTTACAGGTTAAATATTAGTCAGTGTAGTTGGATACATGTCACATGTGTTTGCTTGAAAAATAAAGACAAGTTCAATGTCCAAAGTCACTTGAAAGAGAGTTACTTGAAGTCCAGAATGCAAGCTTTTCTGCGATTAGTTTTGATACATTTTGAAATCTCAATTAATGTTGTTTCATGAAATAAAATACAATGGTGAATTGCCAAATTTAGAGTTTTATTATTGATAACATGAGAAAGGGGTCATTTTCTTTGCTTTCAAGGGTATTCTTCAAAAAGTGTCTATTACTTATGAATAAGGCTGGTGACCTAACTTTTTTTTATCAGCTCACCTGGCACGAAGTGCCAGAGTGAGCTATTAGGATCGCATTCAGTCCAGCATCCGACGTATGTGCTTTAACATTTTCCTTCAAAGGACATCTCCTCTGAAACCAATGGGCCAATAACTTGGCAGGGATGTTTCTTGCATGAAGCCCTCTCATAGTTGTTCAAATAATTCCATTCCATGCAGAACTCTGGTTGCTATGGCAATAGAAAGGAAAAACTTTAAAAATCATCTTCTCAAGAACAGGAAGGCCTAGAGCTTAGATATTTGGCATGTGGCATAACCTAGTGGACCTCTACCAAGATGATAAAAATTATGACCCCCCCCCCCAGTCAAAATTGACCTTACCAGAGGGGGGAGGGGGTTCACTTGTTTTTCCATAGGCCTATAATGGAAACTTTAAAATCTTCTTCTCTGAAACCACAAGGCCTAGAGCTTAGATATTTAGCATGTGGCACAACCTAATAAACCTCTACTAAAAGTGTCCAAATTATGATCCCTTGGTCAATACTGACCCAGCAAGGGGTCTTTTGTGTTATGTAGGCTTAATGTAGGAAAAACTTAAAATGTCTTCTTCTCTGAAACCACAAGGCCTAGAGCTTAGATATTTAGCATGTGGCATAACCAAGTGGACCTCTACCAAGATTGTTCACATAATGACCCTTGGGTGTTTTTATATAGGCTTATTTAAGATTTAAAAAAAAAATCTTCGCTGAAACCACAAAGCCTAGAACTTCAATATTTAGCATGTGGCATTACTTGGTGACCCTCTACCAAGATTGTTCAAATCATGACAGCCGGGTCAAAATTGACCCTGTCCTTGGGTCTCTTAATTTAGTATAGGCTTATATTGAGGAAATCATGAGCCCAAGGTCAAAATTGACCATTTCTGCTATAGATGATCTATTATAGCCCATGGTAGGCAGGTGACCAATATAGGGGCATCTTGGCCCTCTTGTTTTATATTCTGACTTATCAGGCATTACCCTAACAAACAAAATTTAAAAAAATTCTCATTGCTTGAAAAAAATGATGAAACTGTACTGATCGCTTAACCTATGTTATCTATGAAGAAACTTTAAAAAAAAATTCTTCCAATCCAGTAACTGTTGCTAATAACGCAAACCCGTATTAAAGTTGCTAAACAAAATTTTACCTCTTTATAAAAGTGGCCCTATACAGCAGGGGATCCCAATTCAGCAAATTTCTTGTACATGCATTTATATGAATAAGTTTTATACAAAGGCGTCTTTGAATAAATATTAAATTGACCAAGATATTTGCTATTATCACCCCCACTGAAAATCACTCTGCCCAGGGTATAACTAGTCATGTTGGTTTCTTAGCAGTCTCTGAAAAATGTACTTGGCAAAGTATTGTCATAATTTGAATTTTTTCTCATGTTTATTTAAGTCCAGAAAAATAGCAAATATAGTTAACAGTGAAAATACATTTGGTGACAGAAATGAACACAATGAAATGTGAAATATTTTATTTAACCGTAATAAATGTAAATATTTTATTAACATATCAAAATCATTCAAAAACTACATCATAAAAATTCCTATGTACTAACATTTGTGGATAATAAGAGAATTCCAGACATTTAAAATTACTAAAATGACAAAACATTTCGCAGATCAATCTTTGAATGACTTTTAACACTGAATACATACTGTGAAACTAAATTTTCATAGGGCAATACTGGGAGGGTCAGTCTATTAATGCAAGATTCTAACCCAAAAACTGTACTTGACACAACCATTTTCTACAGAAAAGTATAATCCATGAAGTCAAAACCCCAGCCAAAATTTATTTTCTTGAAAACCCATGAAATTTGATGCCCATTAATTTAATTTACATATATTTACAGTATATGAAATGTTTCCCCGATTGACATTGCACAAAATTTTATAGCTATGACATGAAAATTAACATCAAAATTTGTGTTCCAGTCAAATCACACAAAACCAAAAAGTAGTTGAAATTTCAGGAATTTAAATTAAAATTGACTTAGTTTTCCACATAACATAGCATAATAGTGACATAGACATACAAAATGTACATACAATTTAAAACTATTACACCAACAACTCTGGCATTTATGTTGAATCTAATATGAACTGATATACGAATGAAATGACCTGCCATTCTGAGAGTAAGTAAAGTAGAAAATACATCTAAAGGCATAAAGTGTATAAATATAATATCTGAAGTACAGAGCAAGAGTGTAAGCACCAGTTGATAATCCCGGTTCATACTTATTTCATGGCAGCAAAGTATCACAGTTATCACCCATATTTTGCTAGAGTGTTATATGGTAAAAGTAGTTTTCTGTCGACGCAATCCAAGGACAGTTTCTTCTTTTTCATCTAGCCAGTTTTCGTAACAGAAATATGTGTTGCCTCGTTTACGTTCGTCGAGAGATCTTAGATAGCTACGTAAGTAACCTTCTTGGTTATTTTCTTGCAGTTTGTGCACTGGATCTGGTTCTGGATGTCTGACTATAACTTGTGGCTGTGGCTGAGTTACTGTAGTCACTATTTTTCTTTCTTTCTCTGTTTCTTTGTTAGCCAGCCACGTCTCGTAGGATTCGCTTTTCTCATTCTCCTGCCTCTTCCTGTTTTATGAAGAGAAATTCAGTTAATTTAACTCTCAAGATTACCATTGCATAGTACAATGTATTGCCCACTAAGAGGCTGGTAAACACTGGGTTAATACTTAAAATCTATTATCTTTTCATCACCATATACCAATACATAATGAATAAATTAATTTCATTTCATTAAATACAGTAAAGTGGACAAGCAAATATAACGCCTTTAATAGCACATTGAATGTACATCACTCATACTACAGTGAAGGCAAAGCAGTAACCCCAGAATTAATCTGTAGTGCTCTGTACTCTGTTGCCAAGTACATGTATATTAATCTACATGTATTTTGTATCTGTCATGTATGGCTGCTGGTGTTTGCTGTGCTTAGTGGTATGTGGGTATTCTGTAGGCCTACGGTATCCTAGCAACAGTGAAGACAGTTGTGGCAAGTTTACCTTTGATTTACTTTTCATTAAAAAAAGATTTTGGTGGGGAAAACTAGTGGATTATTTTGATTTTGCTTTGTTGATTTTTTCCTCATTCTTTTGAATACAAGAATTTGAATACGTCTCATGCTGTAGATATATAACTCTTGAATTAACGACACTGTTACAGGTTAATTAAAGTTTTGAACAACTGGGTACAATACACTTTGGTAGGATACATGTAACATGCTAACAGTGAGATATGTGTCTGGTACCTTGGCTACAGTGAACAATTATTTACATCTTTACATATTTATATCTTTGCTACATTAAAAGACTTGACAATATTTATTGTGAGAAACTGTGCATGATATCTTTGCTACAGTGTTAAATTGTGTATCACATTTTTTGCTAAAGTCAGTAACTTTGTACACTGCCTCTGAATACTACAGTGAAAGGCTGTATATACTGTTGTGACAAACAAGTTGTGACTAAAGCAGTGTCTTATGTGACAAATGCAAAGCGCCTGTGCTCACAGTGAACATACAATATGTATGGTAACTGTTTACCCCCTTTTATTTGGCATACATCCTTGCTATGACAAACTTACTGAGGGTTCAATGCTAAACAGTTGTAAGTTATATGAAATAATTACAGAAGGACTTGTAACTGTTTTGTGTTGAACCCATTACAGTATTTCAACTACAGACATGACACCTTCAAAACAAAATCAGTTTACAGTAATGCTATTAAACTGAAACTGACACTAAGTCTTGTAAATGCTAACAAACAGTATCTACACTTGTACAGGCTACTATTTACAGGCTACTAACATAATTTGCTACCAATTCAAAACTTTAAAAGGCTAACAAGCAGTTTATTTCCTACCAACTAAACACTAACAAACAATACCTTTGCCAAAGAGTGTACCAGATTCTTATACAAGCATTATCTATTAATTATTTTCAAATATGCAAGAAACCTCTGTTACTTAATTTTTAAGCAGATTCTTTTGACATGAAATAGATAAAGTTGTGCGCTTTTAGACTGCCAAGGAAAAGAAATTGCCTCAAGGTCAAACCAATCCCAATTACTTCTACGGGAAAACACTGAAATATCATATTTAAAAAGCGAAATTGACTTCTGAGAGAAATTCTGCAAAAGAGCAAAATTGAACAGCTCCTGTTCTAACATCAGAAATTGTAATGCCTTAGTTAAAGGCAAATCCTTTAGCACAATATGGGACTATACGTTTCCTCCATGCCGGGGCATACGCCAGTATATTTGTCTCATATATCCAGGCGGAATCCGGGGCAATATCATAAGGGGTCTCGATATACCGGCGTTTATGAAATGTCTAGCGGCTTTGTGTCAATACATGCACTCAAGCCAATTTTGTAACTTAATAGTCTATATTAGGAGATACATGGATAAAGAAATGAAATTAACACACCACTGGACCACATAAAGGTGAACAGGTCAATTACATTAGGTACTGGGTAGGGCATGTGACCAAACAAGATTGCACTCAGACGCACATATACGAACAAGTGAAAGTTAAACATTAATGTCTCCTAATTTTCTGTTAGATGAATAAAAATACAATGCAGTAAGAACTTAATTGCTGTAACAAAATCTTGGAAACCTCAAAAACATTTATTTTCAAACTACAGTTTGACTCGCATCATAAGAAAGCCCAAATTTTGCTTATAACTGGCATTTTGTTATAACCGGGAGTTACTGCTTAAACGCAAAGAAAAAACTTTAAAATCTTTAAAACTATGAATAAAATCACTACACGTATACAACAATAAAATAATACGGAAATAATATTACAGTGCTACGGAACAACACCAAATGTCAAGTGTACAGTAAATATAGGAAAACCATCATGAAGGTATTTCCGTTTAATTTATGAAATAAATTGTCAATGGTTGGCTGTAGGTATTAATCTTAGTTACTTTGTTTGTTAATTTATAATAGATTTTAGAGGAGTACTTTCGTGACAGATAACTAACTGATCCCAAACCAGTAGCTTACACTACAAGCTCAAATGTCCAAACGTCTTGTGTAATTTTTAAAATCAGTAGTTTCAAGATTAATTTCACAGTGTGAAGACTTGATCTGCAGAACATTACAAACTTAAGTAATCAGTACATGTATACAGTAAACTCCGTAAGTAACAAACTCTTTTGGACCATTTAAATTTGTTCCTTAAATCTGGTGTATGTAATGTCCATAGAGGATATTCGTATAAAATAAAGAATGAAAAAGAAATTTGTTCCTTATATCCAGATTTTTGCTGTATTAGGCCAAGAAAATTTGTTCCTTAAGTTCCTTGCATCCAGATGTTCACTTTATCCAAAGTTTTTTTATATAAGGCGTTAACTGTATAGCTAATGTTGATTGAAATAAACTATTGAATCTGCTTCTTTGTTAAGACTCAGATATAATAGTTTCATTATCAACTCGTGTATTTATAAATGACAAGAACTCAGAATTTCATACAGTAAGGATTACATTTGTTTCTACAAATATTGGAGTCAAAGAAATATGCTGATTCGCATGTTTTAAAAATTAATGCAGCCATTATTCTGACAGGAAGGTATATGTCACAAAAGTAGCCCCAAAAATAAATTTCTGTGATGTTACCTTTTATCCTCCATTTCATTTCTGGTTTAAAATAAGACAATGTCAGTCTTTAATAATACAACATAAACAATGCAATGATTGTTCTATAGTCTACAAGTACTTCACTAGTCACCTCATATGACTGATAGATGAAAATGCCTGATTGAATAACAATTAAATGTATACATGAAACTTTGTTGAGCATGAGAAAAAGTTTTATGAGCGCAGGGCCATAACTGCAGATGGCAATTATGTACTACCAACTGTGGTAACAAGTGAAAATCATTGTATGCTAAAAGTGGTAACAAGTGAAAACCCTGGTAACAGGTAACAACATCATTACGAGCCAGCCTAGTTAACAAGTTAACAAGTAACCATGTAATCTTAACCAGAGAAGCAAGTACCAATCATAAATGACAAGCCTGGGTAACAAGTAATAATTGTGAAAGGCTAGTCTAATCATTGAATACAAGACTTGTTTTATATTATAACCATAGAATCCAAGCCATGGTAACAAGTCGCAATCAAAATGTCAATCTGGGTAACGAGTTACACTTTGAATGTCAGCCATGGTAACAAATAATCACTGTGGAATGCTAGTCTGGGTAACAAGTAACAATTATTGAATGTCAGCCTGGGTGACAAGTAATGCTTACAAAATGCCAACATGGGTAAAAAGAAACAAGCAGACTATGATGCAGTGGATTGGAATATGTACTGAAGATACAAAATGCTTGAACATGTTTTTCTTAAAAGCAGGCCACTTGATGATGGTGATGATGATCATGCTCTGGTGATGATGATTTTGATGATGATAATTGTGATGATAATATGGTGACAACTGCAATGATGTTGTTATGGTAATGATGGTGATAATGGTGATATTGCTAACAATTGAAGTGATGATGGTGATGGTGATGGTGATGATGATGATGATGATGATGATGATGATAATGAGCAGTAAGACAAGGAGGATGACATGTACTCTACTTAGTGATTTTCAACATGCTAATGATTTCTTCTAGCATCTCTAGTTCCCATTTATATAATGTGTAAATTCAAATTTTACAATTTCTGGTGTACTAGAATGACATAAAAGCAACTGGTTGTCTGACATACATCTGTGGTATGACTAACAGTACAAGAAAAGCTTCTGATTGTTTATACAAGGGTTGACCATAAAGTAAATAGACATTCATAATAATTATACTTGTACCAATGTGAACAGTAAGATCTTGTCACAGAAGAATCTTATTCATTAACCCTTACACTGCTTGCAGCTACTGGTTCAGCCTTTGTGACCAGTGCAGATTATGATCAGCCTGCACATCCATTTAGTCTAGTATTTCATGGACTACCCTTGTATGTGTTCTAGAGGATAATCATTGAATTTTACAACACTATATACTTACTGTTTTTGCAGCCTAAAAGAGGTATGCAATATAGATGAACAAATTCATTGTTATGAATATACAAAATATATCATGTATATACAATGTATCGGTAAAATTCACTATTTCTACTATTATCATGTTTACAGAAACAAGATATCGGGCAGTCGAGTGTAAAACTATCTCTTCATATCATTTTGTTAGAAAGGGTATATTTACACAAGTATAGCACTGTAATATCAACAAAGAATTGTGGCACAGTGGATAAATCAACAGTCGTCGAAACTTGGAATTATGAGTTCGAGTCTCCACCAGGGAGGGTTAATTTTTGCATTCATAATAGTTTGTCCACTTTTCACAAAATGCACATATTTTTATTTGAAGTAAATATAAAATGACTTCAGAATTCTGTCGATATTATATATATGCATAAAAAATAATATTGAAACAAAATAAAACATAGATCTTCAGGCAGGCTGAGAAACTGATAAAAGCTGCAAATGCAGTGTATAGATATTGTCAAAAATGCCATGAAAATAATTTATTAAACTGTCATTCAGCAATGAGGCGGCCACTGATACGGATAGTGGGTGTGATGACTGTTTTGACACAGAGCCAGTTTGAATTATTGGAATGTGATAAAAATAACTGTTCTACAGAAATGAAAATGATGAAATATATTTGACAAAAAGTAAAGGTAGAATAACAATAATTAAAAAAAAAATTAATTCATGAAATAACATCCGTTCCAGCAGTGTTCATCGTTTAATAAATATTGATTTAGAGTACTGATACGCAGTAATTAGCCACGAAGGCCAAAGGCCCGAGTTGTTAATAACTGCGCATCAGTACGGCAAATCATTGTTTATTACACAAAAACAACACTGAATTTAAGCACGTAATTTTAATTCTAACATGACCAGATATTACGAAAGGTGAATAATTTTTCTATTCTTTGTGTACTGAGACAAAATCAAGAGTCATGTTAAAATAAAACATAGATAATGAAAAGGTAGAAGGTAAAAACTGAATGAAAATTTAAAAAAGAACAGAATCTATAATAATTGCACTTCAACTACACATGGCCATTTGGTGACGATGAAGAAATTGGTCCAAATTCATACACCTTACCCTCTATGCCATGGCCGCTTTTCGACTTTGCACCTTTTTATACTACTAATAAATAATAGATTTCTTTGTAGAAATTTCTCTGTTTGCAACCTAAAAGACTTTCTCAAACAAAATGTGCCCTGTCCCACAAACTCTATTAACTTACTTAATATTTATGCACTTGTTAGTAAGTAATGAAGATGCATGTTAGTAAAGCAAAATACAAACACATAGCTGCATAAACACTAAAATTACCCAATTCTGAGAATAAAACACATTAAACCAATTGATTTTCTAACCAATAAAATTAATGTTTGCATTTAGCTGATTTGGTACTGATTTGCAGATAATTATCTAATTTTTCATAAGGAAAAAGTTATTTGTGTCATCTAAACTTTCTGGAAAAATGGCTTTTACGGATATGATGCTAAAGTGAATAAGTTTTCAGGAACATGAAGCTTCTGTCTGTATTATAAAGACTGCATGGAAATTTTAGTATCTGTAATTTTTTTTACCATAACCTCAAACATGCGGCAGATATTAAGGTTTTGTGACAAAATTAATGGAGCACATGATGCGTCAGCAGACATCTGTGCAAACATATCACAGTCTGAACTTCCTGCTGTTCTGCTGGTATATTTTATAAATAGCATTCCCATGAATTTTTCAAACTCAGAGACGTGTTTGGATACCCATACTTGACTATTCTGTTTAAAGTGTTTTTGTTACATTTGCTATAAATGGAGAGTAACTTAAACGATCAGCCTACGATTGGTACTTAACAACAATCGAAGGATGAACAAATTCCCTTCAGAAATTCAGATAAGTAAGACTTGAAGCAAAACAATGGGAAAACAGAATAATTAAAAGCCACAGGTCACCAACCTTTCATCTTCTTCCAGCTTCTTCTTTTCCTGTTCGTTCTTCTTTATGTCAATAATTTTTTGTTCTGCCGAGAGTTTTCTTCCCAACCAATCATCATATGAGGCACCTCCTCTCTTGCCAAGCCTGGCTGGTCCACTAAAAATAAACACACAAATGAAAGCAGCCGCTTATCACTGCCGACTTGTTAAGACGTAGGTAATGATCAAGTAACAAATACGGAAAACATAAAGAGTTTGGGGACTTTTTGACAAGAGAAACAGACAACAACATCAAATACAATCATGTTTTTTAAATAATGCAGTGGCCAAGCCCAATAATTATAGATATTGTCCCATTTAAAACATTTTAGTAACTACTGTATTCATTTATAAATATGTTACATAATGTTGAAAAAATTAAATTTTAGAAATTAAACCCTAGAGAGTACAAGACCCTACCTGCCCGCAAAAGATGTTTTAATAGGCTTGTCAACTTTTGTATTCTTATTTTGACAAACTTAAATACAAATTTATCATCTGTACAAACTTTGAGGGAAAACTGTCCAGCTCATTAATAAAATTTTATTTAAAAACTTCAAAAATGAATACAGTACAGTCCTTAAAAGCTATGCCGTACATTCTGAAAATAATGTACACTAAATGAAAAATTCCATGATAAAATGATACAATTTACCAGTTATGTGCTTTCAGACTTGTCTTTAAGGGTTCTTAAGCTGATACAGATTTTACTTTATAAAACCTATGGTGACTACTATAGACAGTTAAACAACTTTAAGATTGTTACATGCACCAGTATAATGGCCTTTAAAGTAGCACTGGTATTATTAATTCAATGACCTCTCTCCAGGAAAACAAGTCTTACAAAGTGAAGCAGTTTACCCTGTTGGTGCTATAGATTATGTCCATGCTACCAATGTAGATTATGATCAGTCTGCATCTTTTTGAACACAAAATTATACTACCTATACTGAAAAGACTTGTGAAACATTTAAGACACTTATTTATTTTTTTTCAAGTGATAAAATGCCTGGTACGAACTTCATTTACACCAATAACACATGCATACTGCTAGTAAGGTCTAATCAACTTTTAGACAAAAGTGAAAATATGGCAGTGAAATTGTACTGGTTACAGGTAAGTCCAGTTTTCCTGGAGCAGAAGTCATATATAGGGACACTGGGAGAGGATATAATAGGGAACAGAACAACATGCAAACTTGTATATAAAAATTAGGATGTCAGTAGGACAGCATGCAGGGCCATCCCCTGGGTTTCACAAATATGTTGCCCTTTTCTCACCAAAACAATATTTTCACAGCAAATAATAAAAGTTTGGGCTGATATGTTTAAATTTCTGTGGAAAATTATAAATTCCTTCTGCCCCTCTTGAGAATTTTGTGCATGCATTTGGCAATGTACATTACTTCATGGAAAAAGAGGCCCCCAGCATGCTTCACTATTTCATGAAATTCAATATACATGTACATGTATTTGCACAGAGGAGCATGTCTAATATGAGTCATAGAATTACTAAGGGTAAGATATATAATTAATAACTTAAAGAATGAAGAAGTAATAAAACTCTAGGTTAAAATTGTTCTGGCATATTTTGTTGAAATAACATCTGGTGGAAAGAAAGAATGAAGGCGCTCAGTACTTCGTACAATCACTTCAAATTTTTGTGCATCCTGCAATCATCCATCTACAAGAAAATCTCAGTCAGCCCTAGATTACCAGTACAATACATGCAACTGAAGGTAGATGCACAAAAATGTAGTGTTGCACTACGAACCTAGCTATATCTAAGAGCAATAAATCTTTTCCAACTGACAGAATAGAGAATAAAGATCTAACAGGGAAAGACAGTGATGAAAATAACTGCCTTAAAGAAACTGGTTACATTACTACACTAATGGCCAAGTAAAGTGTTGAGTTTTGGAAAAGGACTATGCATGTACTAAAGGCAGGATTTCTTCTTGAATTAAAGAAAAGGAAGTGAGAGTGAGATTAAGGTAAGAACCATTTTAAGTAGGCATGCAGTTAATTGAACATGAAGTCATGCAATAGAAAAGTGAAACAAAACATGCAAGTTACAATACCTCATGTAATTCATTCTGTTAAAATGAACAAGATTCAAAACATGAAAACCAGACAATTTATTGTTTAACTTTCCTCTTCCTAGCACTAGGTAATACTGCCTTTGTAACTAGTGTAGATCAGGATCACCCTATATATCCATGCAGTCTTATCGTGCTCTGCTTTGTTCATGATTAAGTCAATTTTTGTACGCACCCCTATAAAAACTAAATGGTACTGTCCAAATTTTATGATGACAAGACAAAATTAGAAATTAAGTGGGGTTAGAGTCAAACTACCCTTACAAATACTGCCCACTTCTAACATTTCATTTATGACTGATGTCTATGTTCTAACTAATAGCTCTGTAGTTGAAGCATCATCTGTGCACATCTACTCACACAAAGAGAAATCTATCTCCTGAGTTTTTAAGGTAGCTACCATTCTTCACTCAAATATTTTTTGCTAACATTTTTGAAAGGTTCATATCCTTTTAATTATATTTAAAAGTAGGCAAAACTATATAGTTTAAGAAAGGTCTCAATTCTATTACTAATTTAAACAAAATGAATGATATAGTGCTTAAGGTTTTGCAAGATTTTATTACCAGTATATAATATTTAAGCAAGGCTGCTAGCTACCTTAAAATACATTTCAAGAGAAAAACATTGTCAGAATTTTTCAAAGACAAACCAAATCTATAATGAAAACAAAAAATCTATGTCTGACTGTAAAATCTCTGTTGTTATGTTTACAAAGTAAGACAATTTACAATGACAAGCGATCTTACACATGTTGGCTGTCACCTTTACCACCACCTTCATAAAACCTAACACTGCATAGAAAATGTTAACACATATACATATATCATAACACAAAAGCATGTACAATGCACATGTAACAATACACAAAGTCATCTCATGTTAAGCCCTTCATTTACATTCATGTTTATTATTATTTAATAAACTTTATTCAACACGGAAGCAAGTATTCAACAAATCCAGCTATTATTATGCAACTTTGTTCTTCCTTGGTTCTTCATCCTTAGAGCCCAAGACAGCACTTTGTGATAAGTATGATTCCGGATAAGCTTGTACATTAAAGCATTCCGATCTGAGTCCATACTGTTCATTTATAACCCTCACATACAACCTAGGAACATGTCAGCACTTGCAATTATAGTATTGTTCCAAAATAGTAACAAACACTTGTGTCCTTTACTTTTACTTTAGATGACTTTAAACTGTAAATAACCTGTTAAGATAAGACTGGTTCAGAAATAGAGACTCGAGTTACTCTTTGAAATTAATTTCCTTAAATAACCCAATGCTGGTATTTTAGGACAAAGTTTGATTATGAATCAACTGACCAACTCAGGATGAGCAACTGGCATATACATGTATCAGGATGAGCAACTATCATATACATGTATTATTAAATACCCGGTACTGATATATTGACTCTCGTTCTAATGTGCCTGGATTTGTCACTCTGTTAAACAAAGAAGGATAATATATGTTGTAAAGTATGCAATAAACAACTTATTGACACACACAATCATGCTGTATTTGATAGCATCATGATGTCAAAAGTTTCATCATTCATATTGTAACAAATGAAGCAAAGTGAATGTCTTGGTAGAACATAACCAGTTGCATCTGTTAACTTTTTTTTGGTAATACCCAGGTTTTTGCCATATTATAACTGAAATTATTTTCTTTAAGTATTGTTTATTGTGCAATAAATAACATTTTTTGTTGTTCAGTATTAAACCATTTAGGTAAAGTATCTATGTGGTTGTAATTACAGCAAATCAGTCTCCCAAATTGTTGTTTATTAGACAGACAACAATGTTTGAATGGATATCATTTTCTATTAAGTAAAACTTGTTACAATTTAACACAATGTGCTGAAACTCTGTTTTGCTCTGCAAGACAGTAGTAAAGCTTTTGGAACTTTGAAATATTGTGCTTGCTGAAAAACTTTACATGTATCCGTACATAACCACATGTAAAGCAAGCAGATCATTTCCCCATCAGTGAGAATACATACCTTTTTGCTCGAAGTCTTTTACCTTCTTGAATTGCTGGCAATCTCCCATCTGTAATACAGTGGTTTACAAAAATCTACAGGTAGTAAAGTTTCAAATACTCACTTAACCGTTTCTTAATACATTTGTTATATTTTGGAGTTAAAAGATTTTCATTAATTTTCTTATATATTTTCATTTAAAACTAATAGGAATCTTGACTATGTATATGTTTATACATACCGGGCCTCTACTAGCTGTGACATTGTGACATCCTTACAGTATTTTGAAATAAAACACTTCAGTGATACCAAAACTAAACAAGAGGCCCAAAATTGTTCACAATATTAATTTGTACAAAAAACTTCAGTGGGGACAAAGTTGAAGATTTAGTTTTGGATTTTGTCATATCTTGATCTAGACTGTTTTTTTTATTCAGTCAGTATTTTCAGCTAGCACCTCTATGAAAAATGAATTGTACAGTGTCAAAATTCAATGATGGAAAGGTTTATTCAACTAACTTACCACGGCCAATATTTTCTAGTTCCTCTATTTCATCTTGCGTCAGTTCCGTCCGTCTTTTTGGTGAGTTGAATCGGGTTCCTTCATATTCCCCGGGAGGCAAAATGTTCATGAAGTACATTTGACATTTGTTGCCATGTGACCAAACAGGGAAAGCAGAATCATAATACTGATGAGCCATTTTTGGAGGTTCAGCACTTGGTTTTGTGCGCTTGGCACGCTCCTGCCACCTGAACAGGAACAAGTGTCTCTCACAGGTTTTGTGGCCAAACCTGGCAGCAATGGTAAGAGCAGTTGCACCAGATTCATCCTCGGCATCTATATCTGCACCTACAGAAATGTTTAAGCCTTAGCAAGCACGCACCCAAAGTCAACAAACACCACAGTATTGCCCATCACCATCAAAAAAGCTTTTTATTTCAAAAATGTTCTAATGTTATCAAGCCATACATTTTGTTAATAATAATCTACATGTACCAAAAGCCTACAGGTGATAAGTTAAGATGTACAAGTAAAACAGTACAGAACAGAACAAAAATCTGTACAAATTCATTACACATATAATATGCTTTTATAAGAACCAAATTTTGATGGTTGTCTTGCCATGTTGGAAGGGTATTTACAAAACAAAAATCTAATATCTAAAACAACAGCCCATTAAGGGAAAGAAACACAATACCTTTCTCTAAAAGAATATCAACGATGTGGCCATGACCTTGTGATGCTGCCACATGTAATGGTGTCCTTCCTAGGGGTGTGCTGGCATTCACATCGGCTCCTGACAAAATTAGAATATTATTGTATAAATACAACGCTATATTCTAAGTGCATAATTATAGAAAAAGAAATCTACACATAGTTTTGTTATTTTGAATTCTAATTTCAGTCTTTTACGTTTTCAGATTACTTTTCAGTAACTAAGTACCGTAATTCATTTACATTTACAAACATACTTACATTTTGACATATTATTAACTAATAACACACATTCACTTTTCAATTTTGAAGATAGCTGTCTTTATTCATATGGATGCTCAACACCAAAAAGTAGCTAGGTCTGTATTAACGAGAAGCTTACAGTTTTCTCGGGACCACATGAATTTACAATTCTTCACAAAACACAAAAATATTACTAATATTACCAATCCCCAACCCTGTCCCAAATGCAATCCACAATGCAATATTATGTAGTTGATCTTGAACCGACATACCTGCTTCTATTAATCTGTTGACTAGTTTTTCGTGCCCTCTGTGTGCTGCTATAAACAAAGCGAGAAATGCTCTTTCCTGTAACCAGGCTTTACGAGCCCTCTTTGTCATATAGTCACTGCCTGGTGTGTGGTATGCTGTAGGCTGTGTAACACCAAGTCGGAACACCTACAACAATTTTTGATGTTTTTAACGGTATACATATATAGTTAGATAAAAAAGTTTTCTGTTTGCCAATTGTGAAATATACATCTTCTTGCAGGCTAAATAAAATCCCCTGTTTCATTTACAGGCTGACAGGGCTCTTCTGGTAAAATTAAAACTATTAAGAAATTATAGGTAACAATGTAAAAGAATTTTGATTGATATGTTTTTAAAAGGTAACTTTTGATCTAAATTATTGGAAAAAGTAAATGTGAAATGATGAAAATTTATTATGAGACAAGAACAACAAGGACATGTTAATAACAAGAAGTATTTAAAATATTGGTACCATGCCCTCTAAATTTTTGTTTAAACTAATTAAGCATACCCAATCTGTATCATTTGTTGCACATGCTTCAATAAGCTCTTTCCACATTGGCCAGACATGCATCTGTAGTGTTGCACCAGGAACAATATCATTGCTTCGTATGTCTGTTTGATCCAAAAGTTCACCTGCAAATTTTATTTAAGTGCTACCACTTGATGGTTTCTGTGAAGATTTTAGTGTAGCTGTCTATATAATTTTATACTGGTTAATTACAATGACTGGAAATCAAATTTCAAATGGAGTTTGTAAACTTTTGAAACTTTCTGTAAATTTAATTGTTTAACACTCAGTATAAAAAAATGTTGTAACACAGAATTAGCCTATTATGAGCACCAGCCTCCCCCACCCCAGTAGATAGATAAATAGATAACAACAACATAAATCTAAATGTTTACCTTCATCCAAATAGCTTATTCTTTGCATATGGACAGGAACACCAGTGGCAAATTCCATGTACATTTTAAGATCTCGTATCTTCATTTCATTTGAAATGTTTTTTAATGGAAATTTCTCATCAGTAAACAGTCTGACAAAAATATTGAAAACATGCTTGTCGCGGTCTCTTGTTGTCTGCACTCTCTTCTTTGTACGACCAGTGGTCGCTTTTGAAGTTTTGGATGTCATATTGCTTGCTTTTGTAAAAATGCAAAAAATCAATCATCTAGAATAACATGATTCTCATTATTTGACTGGTTACTGCAATTTAAATATTTG
>JAUMHA010103404.1:0-17933 GCA_032359765.1 Saxidomus gigantea
TCATCGTATGACGTCACAGCCGGTAAGGGACGCAACTCTTGGTCGGTAGATTATCGATTAATTGAAAGGGTGTATAACCCATCGATCAATCAAATTTAAACTACATATCAGAAAAATCTCGTGCTTTACAGTTTGCGGAATAACACATTGTTTTAGCTCACCTGGCACAACGTGCCATAGTGATCTATAAGGATCACTCCCGGACGTGCCAGAGTGATCTATAAGGATCACTCCCGGACATGCCAGAGTGATCTATAAGGATCACTCTCCGTCCGGGGTCCGTCGTACGTCGGTCCACCATTTCCTTCAAACAACATATCCTCTGAAACAACTTGGCCAATGTTGATCAAACTTTGCAGGGATCTTCCTTGCATGAAGCTCTATCCAAGTCGTTCAACGATTTCCATCCAATGCAGAACTCTGGTTGCTATGGCAATGAATAGGAAAAATAAATTTTAAACATCTTCTTCTCTGAAACCACAAGGCCTAGAACTTAGACATTTAGCATGTGGAATTGTCTAGTGGACCTCTACCAAGATTGTTCAAATTTTGAGCCCCGGGTCAAAATTGACCTCGCCCAGGGGGTCACTTGGTTTTACATAGAATTATGTAGAAAAAACTTTTAAAAAATCTTCTTCTCTGATACCACAAGACTAGAGCTTATATATTTAGCATGTGCCATTGTCTAGTATACCTCCATCAAGATTGTTCAAATCATGACCCCCTAATCAAAAACACAAGGCCGACAGACACTTAATAGATATTGAAATATTACTAGCATTGTCTAGTGGACCTCTACGAATTATGTTAAAATCATGACCCTTATTTTATTATAGCCAATGGTAGTCAGTTGAGCGATATAGGGCCATCATGGCCCTTTTGTTTATGTTAAATTGTTTATATTCTACCTTTTCTCCTTAATTATAATTAAAACAAATTCGCCTAAAGAGAGAATCATTATTCCAAATCACTTGTTCCTTAAAATATTTTGTTTTGTTTTTTTCATGCCAGTTTTATCGTATTAACTTATCTAAATAAAATTGTGTTAAAATGTTTGACAATTGAAATTCGTTTTGATTGAGCGACCAGCCTAAGATCGTATGGAACTTAAATTTCAAGTCAAAGGCATGGAAGGTAAAGACAGCGCAATTTCGTTGCCTTACACTTGCATTATTCAACTTTTCGGAGAAGATTTAAAATCGTGAAGACACCATTTATAATGCCTTTTCGCATCCTCGCACCAAGGAATCATAAAATCATTTTTTGGAAACTTTGTGTCTTTTGCATTCAGGGTGAAGACACGAAAGTTCAGCATATCATAATTTGTTTATTTGTCATGTTTTTGCGCATATGTTCAGCACATCAAGACGATGTGTCGCGTGCAAGACGCACGTCTCTACATTGAAGGTCAAGGTAACATTCAGAGTTTAAGGGTAATGGAATCCTGTATATATGCACACATTCGTGTCCGGACTGTAAAAGTTACTGGATTTTAACTTTGCACAAATTTTCAGCACATCAAGACAACGAGTTGTGTACAAAACTGCGATCCTACCTCAAAGGTCATGGTCACACTTAAAGTTTAAAGGTAATGGAATCCTGCATGCATTGTTACTCTGTCAAGTATGGAAGGATTTTAAAATTACATGGCACAATTGTTGAGCACATTGAGATGACATGTCACGTGCAAGTGCCCGGTCTTGCCTTGAAGGTCAAATTCACACTTAGAGGTCAGAGAGTTTAGAATAGTGTATATATGCACATGTTCATGTCCGGATTGTAACAATGATATACATTGGAATATGTTAAAACGTATCGAAACAAATGTTCAGCACATTGGGATAAAGTGTCTTGCGCAAGTAATGGGTCCATGCCATGAAGGTCAGGGCCACAGACTGAAACACCTCTTTGGAGGCATTCGTCACTAATGAGAGACAGTTCTTGTGTGATCTGGCTTACAAAAAGAAGAATAGGAAGTTTTCTAATTGCTCCTTATATGTTTCGTGGTTTAGTTTGCGTAATGAAGAGATAACAATTAGCAGTTAGTTGACCTTTCGTGCATTTAAGTGCTCGGACGAAGACACAAAAGCAAACTTGGCAGTAATTAGTATTGTATACATGTATAGTATATTGTGGCGATGAACATTGTAATGTTTACGCCAATAAACTATTTGACTTGAAAAAAGTAAATCATTCTAACAAAACCTCCGCAACAATGAAAGCTGACAACATCAGATAACTTTTATGAAAACCTCGACTAAATTCGATTATGAGTCAAATGAGAACACAAAATATACACTACGACTGTAGTATAAGAATGTAAAGAGCCTCAACGGACACTTTAAGTATCAGTACCACAATAATTACAAGTAGCTCTAATTTTACGCAGAAAGATGCCTTACTGACGGAAATGACCTTTATTTGTAACAAAAACATTCATAATTTTGCTTTTTCAATCGAAAAGTATATAAAGCGCAGAATTCTTTCAATGATATTGGAAAAAAATAAGAAAGGATTTTCTGGCAACTATTTCTCATAAAAAAATGACTTGAATACAAAAGATAGGCATTTGTAAACAATGTTTTAGAATGAATAGATTAATATATCAGTTAATTTATTTTACTATATCAGTAAATTCAAAAAGATCATGGGACTTGAATGGTTAAAACAATCATGAAATATATACTACATCACAGTGCATCGTATAATGTAAAGCATAGCTTTGGAGTTGAGCAACTAGGTACACGAATTTCATTAATGGGGCCACTGGCAATCAAACCTTTTTCATGAGTATGTATTTGTTACGTAAAGACCAGTCTTCATTGGTATTGAAATCATTTGATTGACACTTTCTTTATTTACTCGTATTTGATTTTTGTCCGTAAATAGTTTAAACTGTGTGTTTTATAATTTCATGCTCTGGCAAAAAATCAAGTCAAAACGTTAATTTTGGTATATTTACTTCTATACAGTAACTGTATTAACTCAAAAGTCTTAACTCTACACAATAGCACACTGGGGGACTGTATATGGATGCCTGAGTAAGTAAATTGGTAATCAAAGTGGAATTATTTTCTTCACTTTCCTAGGATAGTTGTATTTATTGTATATTTGTAACATAGAGATGAAACTCCTGAGCGCAATTTATTCGTCCATTATACACATCAAAAAAGTAGAAGGAATGAAAATCAAAATGTACTTTCTAACAGAACATATAATTAAACATCGTGTATTGTAAGTCAAGGTTTTCTTTAAACCATTTAGATCTTGTAAGTCTGGTACTGTACGACCTTGAGGAGATAACATCTTAATATAGGAATTAAACTACTGACTTTGTATCCTAGTTGAACAGAGGCCGAATAGTGCACTTCACTTATTTTAGAGTGATTGCCATAGATACTCGTTATCTACGTACAGGTTTAACTGTAATCACATACTGATCTCATTTTGCTATGAAACTCAGCTTGGATGAATTATGGGCTGACCATAGAGTTTCCACCGCATCAGGGATTTAACTTGTTGCGTCTTTTAAACTTTAAATTCGCCATCTTAAAAAAATCAAAATACGAAAAGATCTGCTCTTAATGATTTTGAAAAATTGGTAACATCGCCGGGACAAATCGGTAGTTGGGTGTATTAATACATAATTTTATACCATTGCTGACAACGCCGTTCTATACGAATAGATAAGAACAATTTAAACGAATTTGCTAAGCGACGAGCAATATAGCTGTCTGCAGAACCGATCACGTTGTAGGTTGGTGGTTTATCTGTGAACTCGGTTATCTTGTTAACATTGTTTTTATTATAGGCCAATCTGATCGCTGTTATCATTACATTTAAACTTGTCGCAGACATTTTACTGTACTATCTAACGAAAGGTCCATCAGGTAAGGTTTGACAATTAACTTATTTCTAATGGTAAAAAAGAACATACGGTAAAATTGTGTACGCATTTTTTTACATTTTCTTTATTTAAGAAACGTTTACCGAATTTGAACCGACGCGAAATGGTTTATGAATTGTTTTACCTTGCTGTTTTATTTAACATTTCTACCACAAAGAATGAATACTATGAGGACAAACCTAGTATGTAATGAGAGAACATTTTTCATTTACGGTGCATTATAAGACATATGTCGCATATCGTTTTCTGACGTCCTATTAATCTAAAGGTTTAACATATAAGGCCATAGCAATATAAGTTTAAAATGAAATCGGATTATGTTGGGCGTACAAAAGGAACGGCATCCGTCTTAAAATCACTGCATCAGTACCTGTAAAAGGGGAATGGGTGAGTTAAAGGATTTCGAACGGAACTCATTAGATAAATAGATAAAAAAAGTATTGTTCAAGTTAATCGAATCGGCATGCTGTACAATATCACTCTAAGTATATATGTACCTTGTTTATGTGCTTTGTAAGTGCCAAACAAATGCTCTAGCAGCAGTGATTGGCCACTCTGAGTGATATGTAACAAGTAGAACTACCTCAAATGGTAACATAAACTTGTTATAGTTGTCTTTAAACAATATATCTGGCAGCATTGTAAACATGAACAGTCTTGTACAAGTTACAGTCCCATGATCTCTTTGAATTTACTTATATAGCAATAAATATTTATTGATAGGATAATGATAGAACCATGATCTATTCACTCTAAAACAATGTTGAAATATTCTTTTCTTTAGTATTCAAGATGTTTCTTCAAGACAAAAAGTTGCCAGAAAGCGATTTTATTTTTTGCAATGTCACTGAAAAAAGTACCGCGCTATGTTTGTAATATGTATTGAATATCCATTTAAAAAGCAACGTTACGAAGGTTTTTGGAACAAATAAAGAACATTTCTGTCGGTAAGAAATCTTTCTTGATGAAATGAGAGATACTTGTAAATGTTATCCTGGCACTTTAAAAAAGAAATCTAAATATACAGTAACGGTTTTACAATTTAATGAAGCAGTAATAAGTAAAATAGTGTGTGTAGCAGTGCTGATGTTGCTACACGGTAACAATTCAGTAAAGAGGTGGGTGACCTAGTATCGTAACATCATTGTGACTTCAATATATTAGATAAAACAAACCTAAGAATGAAATGTTGATAGCTTACTGGATTATGGGCGCCAGCTATCTCCATTACATCATGAACCTACCTATCTAAGTAAGAGCATCAAGAATGTCAATCATATGCGACTGATAGGAGGCGTATCTACGTCATTAAGATAATTTGTACTAAACACACTTTATAGGGTGCAATTAACACGTTTATTAAGCTTAGCTAGGCATTGGTGCCTTCAGTACATATCAAAACATGTGGAATGTAATTTGCGTTTAAACTACAATAACGAAAATAAGTGAGAGCATTATTCAGCCCTTTCAGAAATATCCAAAGGTACATTCAATATAACTAAAAAGGCAGAAAATACGCAATTGAAAACAATACATTATTATCAATATATTTTGTTTAAACGTTTCTGAAAAGCGTTACAATTAAATGCTTCGCGCCGTTAAAAATACAACTAAGGATAGCTAGGAGAAAGAACAAGTCGCGTTGAAGTTCGTTTCATAAATGATGATGAGCTGTTCGAAAATTTGAACTGGTGTTAGATGATGGCTCAATTGCTTTCTTTAAGTATAACAGTTGTTAATAAATCTATTTGATTGTTTCTATTTGCAGCAATATGTTTACGTTCATCGTTTCCGCTGTCCTCTTTGGAATAGGTTCGTTTATTATATGTGTGTCTCTTCTTCAGTAGCTTGGATAAGTCTAATCGGTTATAAAGGGAAACAACTGATAAATGTAGATTCTCTAAGATTTGTAAGATCTGCTGCCCGTTAACAGTACAAACTAGAACTTCTGCATAGGAAACAGTTGTGCCATATCAGCGAAAGAGTGTCTGCTGATAAAATATTATAATCAAGAATGTTAATAAGCGAGTAATGGGTTGTTTCGCAGAGCTATTGATAAAATGGACTAGTCTTATTGTTCTTGTTTATTATTATGAGTTTTGCTTACCATTTTATTAACATCACTGTATGATAATCATTTCGATTCACATAAGTTAATAGATTTTGTCTCAAGCGATAGAGTATCGTCTGTCGCAGTAAGTGTAAAGGGAACCTTGAAAAAGGGCATGCCGTCTGAAACAAGATAGCTGATGCCCTCTAATAGTATAATAGTCTAAACTGCCATCAAAGCAACTCAAACACTATGAACAAAATTATCTAAAGATAAAAGCATGTCCAATCATTTCTAATATTTGAACTACAAATTGATTACGAGGCAACTCATTAAGACGCTTCACAGAGACGGCTCTGAGAGAAAAGTTATTTTTATCCCGACCTACATTTTCCAGTTGCATGTCAAGATGAAGTTGCATTTTCTGCGGGCCTGACACACGATGCGACATTCTTACACAACAACACAGTGGTGTACGACAGAGTGTTTAGCAACACTGGAAATGGTTATGATTCGACGACAGGTGTCTTCACTTGCCCTACGGCCGGTACTTATGTATTTCAGGTAACCCTATAGTTCTTACAAATTACATCATCTCATTGTTTTGTACTGTTCTGTCTTGTAATAATAAGTATGCCCCTTAGAACAGGCTTAGAAAAGGGATATATTACTTTGCAGATGTCCGTCGGTAGGTATGTCCGTCCGTCCGTATCCAGATGTTTACGCTAGAACACGTAGACCTAGGATCTTGAAACTTTATGCAGAGGTTTGTCATGAGCAGCAAATGACCCCTATTGATTTTTAGGCCAGTAGGTCAAAGGACATGGTCACAGTGATGCGGAATATAAGAACGGTTTCTGGACGATAGCCCATGAACGCTTAGGTGTAGCATCTTGAAACTTTCTGTCGAGGTTGGTGATGCAAATGATTCCTATTGATTTTATGGCAAGTAGGTAAACGGTCAAGGGGACAGTGACCCAGAATAGTAAAACGGTTTCCGGACAACTCGAGAATCCATGGGTCTAACATTTTGAAACTGAATGTGGATGTTGGTCATGAACAGCAAATGAAACTTATTATTTTGATATCAGTAGGTTAAAAGTCAAGGTCACATAGATCCGGAATAGTGTAACGGTTTTCGAAAGATAACTGTAAAACGCTCAGGCTTAACATCTTGAAAATTGATGTGTAGGCTAGTCATGACGAGCAAAGGACTCACAGTGATTTTGGCGTGATCAGATCAAAGGGCAAACTTTAAGTCTGTGTGACCCGGAATAGTAAAACGGTTTCTGGACAATAACTCGAGAGTGCATGAGTCTAGCATCTTGAAACTTGACCAGCAGATGACCCTTATTGATGCTGTGGTCAATAAGTCAAAGGTCAAGGTCATCTTTGTTACCTTTGCTGTATATATTCCAGATGGTTCCTCGCATAGTTCGAATATTTTCCACATTACTTATTGCATCAAGGGGGTATTCGTGTTTTACAAAAAAAAATTTGTTAATTCTAACTGTTCTTTCTAAATTATTCTTAGACTATTTATTCTTATCTATTTCTTTCTTTTCTGTTTCTTTCATTTCTTTTATATTTCATGCCATGATTTGCTTGCTCCTGTAACACATTGTTTGCTTTTCATGTTGTCCGCATTTGTTATGCTTTGTTGTTTTCGTCTGTGTACTTCGTTTTCTTCTACTTCTACAAACTATCATATTCTCTCCTTTCCTATTGTCATTCTCCATATATTCTTCTTTCCATCACTACCATCAAAGTTTTTTTCTCGAGGGTCCTACTAGGTAACCCCGTTTAATTTCATTTTCCGAGTATGACGTTATATACATATCATGGGAATAACATTCAATATATACAGATATATTATGTGTGTTTGTCTCTTTATTAACAAAAATTAAATACACAATTATCACTATGAATTATCTAGTAGAACTTGTGTTCAGTACAACGCATCTGATTCCAGGACTGCATACATTTGTGTTTCATTCCAGCTCATAGGGAGGTGCCGTGGTGTAGGGATATAGCGTCGAACTCCTAACCCGGGTGTCGCGGGTTCGAATCCCGGCTGCGGCATTTGACCGCATTTAAACGCAACCTCCACAATTCCTTCTTTTGGCGAACTCAAGCAGTCATTGAGAGTAGTAAGATCTTAAATAGTTTGCAAGATTTTGTTTTACAATTGATGTAACTTTAGATTAAATTTTTCGTTCCAGTTCCACACGCTCGCTCATCAAGACAAGTCCACGTGGCTGGAACTGTACAAAAATGACCAATACATCGCATCAATCTTCGGGCATACTGCTAACGACTACGCCAGTGCAGGAAATTCGGTAATTCTGCAATTAGCACAAGGAGATATGGTAATATAAGTTCGCATATATACTGCTGTATAAAATAATGGTATTGAGTTGTTGTGAGTAACGAATTAACTGTAAACTCGCGTGAGTATGAAGTGTGTAAATTTCAGGACTGTTTCAACCTAACAACGTACGATCTCTGAAGTTTTACAAACGTTAAAAGCTCGACGATCCCATACAAGCTCAAGCAAAAGACCCTAAAAATATCGATTATTCCGAGCATTTTTTTCAAAAAAATATCTCGTCAGACTGTTACAGTAGGTTGAAAGAGTGACACCCTAGGGTCTGATAATTATATACGATCGGTTGAAACATTGTAACCCTAGGGTCTGATAATTATGTACAGTCGGTTGAAACATTTTTACCCTAGAATCAAACATATGTACACAGTCGATTAAAAGATGTTACCCTAGGGACCAACACTTTTGTACAGTCTGTTAAAAGATGAGAGCCTAGCGTCCAACACTTAGGAACAGTCGGTTAAAAGACGTTACCCTAGGGTCTGTCATATATGTGCAGTCGGATTGAATATTGTTACCCTGGTGCCTAGGGGTGAGACGGTTGTGCAGCCTGACCGGGACTCGAACCGGAGACTCTTCGCTCACAGGATGAATACTCTACCGGCTGAGCTATTCGGCTCCCTAGTAGACTCACCTTTTCCCAAATTCATAATGAATTCCGTAACCGTGACACTACAATAAATGCACAATGAGTTTAAACATTGTTATTCTTGGATGGCAATTATACACAGTGACTTTGAACATTGTTACCCTAGTGCCCCGCGTGAGCAATATGTGCAGCCTGACCGGGACTCGAACCCGTTACTCCTCGCTTTCATGGCGAATGCTCTACCGACTGAGCTATCCGCCCGCCTACCCACCTTTTTTCCTATTCACAATTAAGTCCGTAACCGTCACACTAGGATCTGACAGTGGTGTATATTAGAATCTGACAATTATACACAGTTGGTTTAAACATTGTTACCCCGAGATCTGCGAGCTACTCAATACCGATAGAGTTGTTAATTACCTACTTTAACATACTTTGAAAGTTAAATAAATCTACTAAGGTGTCTTTTTCTTAAGGTACAAATCAGAGCTGTGGACCAGATTTACGGATCAAGCACCAATATCTACGGCCAGCCTGATGAAGTCTATTCAACATTCAGCGGCTATCTTGTCCACGCGGCTTAAAGACAACTAAGAAATCCGGATGTTTTTTGTTGTGCAAAGAATACTAAAATTGGTGAACATAAAACTAAAATATAAAAATGCTTCTGTCTTGTTTTATTTTTATCCAATTGTCAGACTACATGTATTGAACAACAATTTGCATTTTATATGTTCAATTAACAAAGTATTCTTGTAAGAGCACTCGTTTTAAAGATATTTTTGCGAAAGCACGGTGTAAAATTGCGTATTCTTAATGCGACCTTATATGTTTTCGCGAGACTTATACCTGTTACACATGATCCTCTACGTTAAAAATGTTTAAATGAAGCATGATGTTAAACACTATGTCTCCGAATGGTCCGATGTTTTGTGGCGGGAAATATTCACCGGATATTGGCGCACCAAGAAGCCGAGGAAAATAAGAAATGGCTGCGTCCCGCCTATTTGCGCTTAAATTCTACTTCTTTTTATATATACCCGTCAAAACGCCTGACAAAATATGCACAACTTTAACGTTCTAAAACATTTTGGTGTCTGTACTCTAAGAAACGTCAAATTTGAACCTCGCTGATTTAAAAACGTATTGAGTATACATGTACATGTAACGCCTGTCAATGTAGATACAATATTGTTCTTTATACATTGTATCACCCCTTGGTATTACTTCACATACGGAGTACGTACACATACATTCAACTGAAAGGCAAAAAGTCATAGGCATTTGTTTAGGTTCAGTTCATCTCACAACCGTTTTCTTAACTAATATTGCGATTGCTGATTTGAGCCTCAAAATTAGTTCAATACCTTTGCTGAAAAACTAAACATGTTCAACACTTTCATGTCGTTTTTGCAAGTGCATAAATTTTAAATCTATACTTACGTTGTATGTATGGGTCTTTTTCTTTAACTTTTTTTAAAACGTTGGAAGTGTCAGTTTCAAACATACATCCCGTTAACACCTTACTTGAAAATTACGCGGGAGGGAATTTCAGCAGTCAAAAATAGTTCCGGACGCCTTGAGTGATATACTTGTTAGGTATATCACGCTCAAATCCTTCTTTGCCTATAGAGGAGACATTATCAGTAGTGTTAGAATGAAAACAATATACCATGCAAGTAACCCATTTTTCATATATAGGAAGATTATTTTGATAAAATATTCATAACAGCGTGTCGTATCAACCCTGATTAAAACGTAAGTTGAATAAATGCCGATATAATTAATTAAGGCAAATGTCGAACAATTAAGTCTGAAGTGACGGCAGTAATGTTTTGGGTACCTTTAATAGGTCAGGTACACTAACAAAAGTCTGCAAACAATCATTGCGAATAAACGAAAAGAGATACGACTAGAGATTATACCTTTCAGAGCTACCCAAGCAAACAATTTAAGATTTCGATAGAGATTTATCTAACAGTTCGTAACATGATACTCTAAAGAGAGTATTTTAGTCTTTTTACAGCATTTATAGGGAAAGAGCGAATATATTTTGTCGTAATGCATATTCTACTTTAATATTTATTCTTTTGTTGAGAAGATCGCTATAACTGTGCGACGACGAGTTCTGTTTTGGTTGTTTTACTTTTAAATATAGCATGTATCAAGCTGTAAGTGTTTTCAACGTTATACAGAAGAACATTAACAAAATGGAACTATTCAGTTAAATGGTAAAAGGACATTAAAATGTTAATAAGTCAAGAGACAAATTCAAACGACTCAAATGTAAATACAATTCGAACATACTGTTTTTAAAATTCTGGAGCTTGTGAAAACCTACAGCTTGTCATAGAATTGGACATGTATTCTCTCGCTGTAATGGTTTTTATTGCATGTGCCCCTGTCACTCAGGGCATTGGATATTTTGAGCCATATGAAGCTTATAATGCGACTCTTCTCTCTGCAATTGCTTATACGGATGATCCAGTTCGCTGTGCCAATACATTATTTCCGGATAAGACATTTGAAATCGTAGAGGTTATCGGGCGTAAGTGTAACTATCTATTTCACTATAAGGAATGCTTTGCTATGGCAGCAATATCGCACCAAAATAAGATGATCATAATAGCGTACCGCGGTACATATAGTGCTATACAGCTTGTTGAGCAATTTGCAACAGTACTTGGAAAATTCAAGATAGCACGAGTTAGTGGTGGACATGTGCAAGAGTATTTCAGCAATGCAAATGATCAACTTTATACATGTGTCCGAACATGTATGAGCGACCTCGTCAAAAACTATCCAACCTATAGAGTAATGATAACTGGACATTCGCTAGGTGGGGCGATTGCGTCTATTGCTTCGGCGCAGTTGTCATACGATAATGAAGTTGATAAAGAAAAGACAACTCTGTACACTTTTGGAATGCCAAGACCAGGTGATATAACTTATGCTAAACGTCATGACTTCCTCGTTCCAAATAGCTGGCGACTAGTGCATTTTCGGGACATAGTACCAAAGTTGCCTACTAAGACGTTATTATCTACCAGCCCTTATCATCATTTACGAGAAATCTTCTACGGCAATACTATGACCGTAACAAGTGATTATACAGAATGCTTCGAATATGAAGATGCTAAATGTGTAGAAAGTGTTTGGCCATCGTTATGGTCAGCGGATTATCACACAGTTTACTACGGTGTATCCGTCGGCTCATATTGCGATGATAAAATGAAGAGGCGACGCAAGAGATCCGACGAAGATTCCGACTTGAGCCATCTGTTCAATTTTGAATCTTGCAAAAGAATCAAAGTAAGCGATATGCTACAAGCAGAGCGAACGCCAGTGCTGCTTTCAAGATCCTGAGTATAACATTTATGTTAATTTCGCTTGAAGCTTTTCAACAGTTGTCATAAAACAGAGGAAAGTACAATACAGACAACCAATAAATTTAATTTGAAAGTTAGTCTTAACTTTAAACATCGGCAAAAGATACTAACAGTACATCATTCGATTCATCAACAGCCTTTTACATGTTCTTAAATGATCAGCATTTGATGTTACAGTTTAGTGCTACAATAGACGACAATGTGAGATAAAAGACTGAAGAGCGATTCCATTTTATACATTTGCTTTCAACGTGTTGTCTTATGATAAGAAACGTTATTTTGACGTCTGAACATTACGATTGTGACTGAATGATTACAATGACCTTGTATATAATGTTATAATTTTGTAAACATAAAAGTAAATAAGACAATTTTAGTTTTGATAAAATTATACTATATTTATATGAATATTTGTACAACATAGACAGTCTCGTTTCGGATAAATAACTGAAACAGTCAATTATCTAATACTGAAATAGTGCACTCAGTTTTACGCATCACAGAATCATCCAATTGATCACAATTTATCACAAAATCATTGAATACGTTTAGTTTCTGTTTCGAGAGTATCTTTATTTAAGTAAAACGCGTCTTGTTAACACTGCATTCACCTTCACGATTATACATTATTGTCGCATACATGCACTCGCGAACATGTATCAGACTAAAAGCTTTACATATTAACAGCTTTTACTTGTATGAGAACGGTTGTACACAACAATTTTGAAAAAAAAAAAACTAATTGCTTCAGTAAGCAACTACAAAGGAATGAAAAGTGACGAGGTGCGGGTTCGTTGGTAAACTTTTTACATATACATATACTACGATTTAAGTATGTTTATTCACATTTTCCGATGAAACCCATTAAATAATTATTAATGCAAAAAGATAGTTACATTATGCGAGAGCACAATATCTACGCACATACAATACACTGAATAAATTCAGGACGCTAGGAGACAAAAACAAATCCCAAAAACGATCTATTGATACAACTTCAGACTCTTTGAAAAGTGCATTTCCTTTCAATATAAATTACTCAATTATTGCAGTCAACTTGCACGGTGTTCTGAAAGTATTGACAACGATATCGGTGTCTGTGCAATATTTCTAGTAGTAAGCCACGTACTCAAATAAGTTATTGCTTCTTTGCGAAAAGTATTTGTGAAATGCAACGCCTTTTAACCTTGGATATCAAGTCATACATCAGAAACTGCATTCCTTTCGCAAGTCAAACTCGACTGTTTATAACTGTTTATGCATTTGAAGTGTATACACTCTATCAAAGAATAAACACTTTGGACCATCTATTACTTAAATGAGAATGGTTGTAAACGAGTCGTTTGATGGTCAGACAATCAAAGCCTCATTTGGAAAATACTGACCTATAGACAATAGGGTGTAAACTTCTTTTGTAATTTTTGCAACGTATTTAGAAGTCATAGAATAAATTTGGATTTCGAAAGTAATGTATATCACTATAATTATATCTTTAATGGAAATATTTCAATCAACCAAAAGACTTACTAAAACAACTACATGTACAGAGAAATGAAATTACTGACAAAGATGATTATTTTACAAAAATGGTTCGTCGGTAAAATATTTGATGTACTATGATTTATGTACATGTGCATACATTTAAAGATCAAACATTTACAAATATGAAGTCAATGACACATTTACATTTCAGTTTCATTTCTTTTTAATATAAATTATTCAATATGCTTTGCACGCTACGCTGAACAATGTTGACAGCGATATCGCGTTTGTGCAATTGTAAATCAATATATTGAATGGGGTATCCGTACGGGATGCAGTAATCGCGTATGTGTAAATACTCAAGTTTGTTGAAACAGAACTAACGTGCTGTAAAATCGGACATGTATCTCATCGCTTTACTCACTCTAACTGGATTTTTCCCTGTTACACAGGGTGGTTGCAGTGATCACACTGACTGTGTTACGTGTGCACGTTCGAGCATGTGGCTGACAAAGTGCCGGTGGTGTGAAATAAGTCGTTCCTGTCATGCGGTTGGATCTCCATACAATAAATGTAAAAAGTGTACCGACAGTTCGATTTCAAAGCTATGTAGTGTTACAAATTCTGCGAAATGTGACAGAAGTATTGGCAGTGAGTACAAGAGCGGATATTTTGAGCCCAGTGAAGCTTACAAAGCAATTCTTTACTCAGCAATTGCCTACACGGATGCTCCTGGTCGTTGTGCTAAAACATTGTTTCCGGAAGGGGAATTAAAAATTGTAGAAGTTATCGGGCGGAAATGTAGCTATCTATTTAAGTACAAGGAATGTTTTGCTGTAGTAGCTGTATCGCATTCAATGAAGACGATAATCCTCGCATACCGTGGAACAACTAGCCAAACACAGCTTGTTGAGCAATTTGCGACAGCACTAGGAAAGTTCAAAGTATCTCGAGTTGGCATCGGGAATGTACAAGAATATTTCAGCAATGCAAACGATCAACTTTACGAATGTGTCCGACCAAGCATGAGTGACCTTGTCAAGAAATACCCGAGTTATAGGGTAATAATATCTGGTCATTCTCTAGGTGGCGCTGTTGCATCTATCGCTTCTGCTCAATTGTCATACGATAACGTGGTAGATAAAGAAAAAACAACTCTTTACACATTTGGAATGCCAAGAACAGGTGACGAAGATTATGCTAAAACGCATGATAAACTTGTTCCAAAAAGCTGGCGACTCGTGCACTTCCGTGACATAGTACCTAAGTTGCCTTCAAGGACTACACTATCTACTAGCCCTTACCACCACCAACGGGAAATTTTCTATGGACAGGATATGACTGTGACCACCGATTTTATTGAATGTTTCAAATATGAAGATAACGAATGTGGAAACAGCGTATTACCATCGTCAGCCTCTGTTAATTATCACAAAGCCTACTACGAAATACTGGTTGGTTCCCACTGCGACGATAAAATGAAGAGACGACGCAAGAGATCCACCGACGATTCTGACTTAAGTCACTGGTTTACTAATGAAACTTGCATGAGAATCAAAGTAAGCGATCTCCCGACAAGCAGTTCTCATAAAGTTGCTTATATGCCCATAGCAATAACATTGGCTTTACTAGTACTTGAAATCCTTCAACATATGTTAAATTAAGAAAGTTATGTAGGGTAGAGACGATCCAATACATGTATTCAGATACTTTACCTTTAAAAATAATCATTTATACGTATCTAATACTGATTGTGCCGAAAAGATTGATAATGTGAAAGGTTTTGAGTCTGTTGCTCAAAATATATGTAACAGGATAAAAGTAAGTACCTTTGTATTTAGGTAGAATCTTTGTAAATGTTTCTAATATAGCAATATATTTACTGATGACAAACTGTGCGTTTTGTGAAATGAGATCTAAACAAATTGGTCAACAATGAACAAACAAAAACTCAACTTATCAATGACTTGGATAAAATATCAGAAATAAAGTTCTAGAGGAATTATTTAGCCGCCATGACAGGTGATTGACATTAGTGAAAGCAGCAATACAAATATGTTATAGACTCATGAGTTATTCTGAATAAAAATAACCATTTTTTCTGAAATCAAATCTCCAAACCACATAAAACACGTCGGGCATTTGTAAGGCTCATCAACTTAAAAGTTACAGACGAGTTTTATATCGTTGCAGTGAAATGCTCTCAAACATAACACACACCTAACGGTGTGATTACAAAACACATACATGTATGTCTTTGAAAGACGTATCAAGACAAATGAATGTCCTGTAGTCTACCTTAACAAAATAGTCAAGAACTCAGGTGTTGTAAGCAATGCGCTTTAACATTGGGAAAATAAAATACAAGACAGGACAAAAGACACGATGGAACATTCTATTTGTGGTGTTAACAGCATAGTTGTTAACACAATTATCGCTTCGCTTTTAAATATGAATACATGACATGTGATGATGAACTGTAGGATGTGTTACTAAACATACATCTGTAGCACTGTACATATACCAAGCGGTCGTATTATTAACCAGCAACCATACCTAAAATATTTTAAATATAGTGTAAATCGATGTTGAACGGTATTGTATAGTGACAATATAATTATCATGTCATTTTTCGCTTAAACTTCTAGGTTTGTGTTATTTCAGCTATTATATAGTGTTTTTCTAATTTCTCATGACTCAAAAGAGGACTAGCAAAACAGTTGGAAAACGAAAACTGATGTCGGTTCAAGGTTTTCTTGTTGAAGCTCTGAAACCACTATGTCCATCGGAGCGAAACCATTTGAGCACTGTTAGTACAGGACCATCCGAGCAACATTCCTGTAAAGTGTGGTTGAAATTTGCTAAGTTGTTAAAGAGAAGATGTCGTTTAAAGTTTGTTCTATGTTTATCTCATCTCTTGAGGCAATTATGTGCAGCGAAGCGAAACCATTTGAGCAATTACGGTACAAAACTATCCATTGTACAATCATATGACGTTTAGGGTTGCACTTGGCCAAGTGGCTAAGGGGAAAATATCGTTTAACGTTTTTTTTCTATATTTGCTCCAGTGGCCAATACATAATTATATTTGCTAGTAAGACACATTCATCAAAATAACAAAATCCTTCCTTAAGTGTGAATTGTAACAAAATCTTCAATTCAGAATTTCCATTTTCTAAACTCATAACAGGTTGAAGAACCTTAACAAAATACATCATTTTCACACTGCAAGAATTGAGGGTTTTTCTGCAGTTTTCATATCTTGGTGTTTTGGACTTCCCTCATCACTGCATGTGACACTTTTTCTCATAGGCATGATTTCTACAAAAAAAATATAATGAAATAGTATCAGCATGTCTATATCTTTAAAACCATTCAATTTAGATGGAAGAATTACTTGTTCAATGGTTCACTGAAAATTCATTGACTGAATTGTGAACAGTGCAGATTATGACCATACAGGATGAATGTGCTGGCTGATCTTGAACTGCACTAGTCGCAAAAGCAGAATGATTCGCTACCACCAGCAGAGTAAAGATTTAAAATAGGATTGACACAATCAGCTTTTTGTAAGAGCTAATTATTTAGTCACTGAACAAAAGCTATTTGTCAGTTTACAAACATTCATCCTTATAGTAAATGTAACCTTTATAAAACAAAGAAACAATAATTTAGGAATTATAATCATTTTTTCATGATTTCATGATAAAATTAGTGTAGACTCGAGAACAAGTATGTACCATTCTTTAAAAGGAACATTTAGTATGCCAAATGTATATAAACAATCAGGTGTAACATAAACCCAAATAACCAGGTATAAATTAGAAGAAAAACTCGTTTACATGTACTTCATTTCGCAATTCACTTAAATCTTTTAAATAGCAAATTAACGACAACGGTACTTTACTTTTTAATGGCTTTTCCTGTAACTTACTAAATAGAATTTAAAATTTTCAGGGTAAAATTCAATTTGATTTATAATTCGAGACATTTTTATGCCCCCGAAGGGCGGCATATTAAAATCGCACCGTCTGTCCGTCTGTCAGTCCGTCTGTCTGTCTGTCCGTCCGTCCGTCTGTGCGTCCCCACTTACAAATTCGTGTCCGGACCGTAACTCTGTCATGCATTGA
>JAUMHA010103515.1:0-13197 GCA_032359765.1 Saxidomus gigantea
ATTATTATGCTATTCAAATGTTGTTAATGCAAAAAATCTTACTGGATACAAATAAAAAACAAGAAAATGTCAGAATTTTGTTGCATTCCATATCTGACTAGAAGTTCCATGCGGCACCTCACAAAACTGAAATGTCATGCACCAAAATCTCCAAAGGTGTGTAGCTTTCTGATAATGTAATGACAGTATCTAAACATCTATAAATATTTGAAAAAAGTATTTTCAATTTCTAAACAAATGCAACAAAACGAGCAATGGTGCTCAACAATACAGAAAGAAAATAATTGAAGTTTCAGCCGGTGTACTATAGAGCTGCTCGTTCACAGTTCAAGTAAAAAAAACGTATTCAGATCTCAGACATCACTTTGAAGTCAAAAATGAATATACATCTACTGTAAAAGAAAATTTATGCACAAGAACTTGATATACGACTAAATTTCACTTTATTCAAAAGCGTTTGCAGGGCTTTATGTTATTGTGCGGGGTGCAAGACATGTAACAGCTACGCATCTACATGTATTATGTTACATAGGTCTCTCCTTTTAATTTATAGATGATTTGTAGGATATTAATCAGTACCAGAAGTCCACTCCAAACCAAGATTGTCTCTGAAACTGCATTGCAGAGGCTGTAGGCGAAAAACGTCCCATTATCTATATCAGTTGTACTCAATGCGATTTTTGCCGCGGCTTAAATCATATTTATGCCGGACCTTAAATATTTATGCCGCGGCTAAAATCATATTTATGCCGGAGCTAAAATATATTTACCGCGGCTTAAATCATATTTATGCCGGACCTTAAATATTTATGCCGCGGCTAAAATCATATTTATGCCAGAGCTCAAATATTTTTACCGCGGCTTAATTATTTTTGGTGGCGATGGCCAACCATATTCGATGGCACAAAATGACCACATATTTCTTCGTCATAGAAAAAGTACTCGTGTCTAACATGGCTCTTGTTATTTTTAGTATTTTGAATTGTTAATTGCAAATACACAATATTGAACGATATGAATATTCGCATAATCTGTTTAGCAGATTTGCGGGCAATTTATATCTTTATATAATACGAATGACCCATTATCCAGTATTGTATAATGATGTATCATTAAGTATTTAAGTCCATAAAAATGCTAATTTATTCAAATCTTTACAATACCATCTATAAAAAAAGAAAATATATTAAAATAGTAATAGTGGAAGAGTGTTTTTCAATTTGGCTTTAAAAGCAGACGACATAGTTTTGCAGTGGAGATACGAATTATTGAAGAAGGGCGACTTGAGTGTTGGGTAAACAAACGTAATTCGTTTTTCAAATATATAAAGAGCTTCTTGACTTACTGTACCTTACGAAATACGACTTTTATATATCTATTACGTGTTTAAATCTCAAATCAATAAAGCTAATTGAACCCTAATAAAGCTATTTTGTTTATGTTTAATGAAAAGTGAAATTTTGCAAGTGTGGAAACCGTTGAAGGACATGCGTGCAGAAAAGAGAGTTTGCTTTAAAGATAAGCGCACAAAGAATTAAAATAAAAGTTCAAAATGTTCTTAATGACTCGTGATTCTTCTCTTTGGACTAGATAAATTGTAGTTGTCGTGTTTTACACGTGAAAAGTGGAATTAGTTCAATATTCACACCTGTACGGCAAGCTGATTAAGATTAGAGGGGGAACGCAAATCCTTCACCATGATCCGGAGTAAATCTGCAGGACAAGGAAACGCTTCCAGTGTGACCAGTCACAAGGCAAGTGAAGGTAAGGAAGAACCTCATGTTTTTTTTTCGGCGATGTTTGATTTCTCTAGCTGAAAGAAAATTGCTGATCAGATATCCAGGTTATGGGTTCAAATCCCTCTTCAGCTTGGTAAACCATGGTCGTGCGCAATTTTTAGATGAACTTTATCGAGATTTTGTATTACATTTTAAACCAAAGGATCGAATCGAGGTCAATATTTTAATGAGTACTAGTAACTTAATTGCAGTTGCTCGAATATCCAATATGAATGCTGAAAGTTCGATGATTTATAGGTAAGGTTTTTTATATGTATATCAATAATAAAGCCAGTAATAAGACTTGTTATATCTTGCTAAGGTTTTAACATTTCTCCAATACGCTATTCATTCACGCACCTAAAACGTCTCAATTTCAATTCATGACACTTGATCTTTGTATTTTGATCAATTTGATACGTTTTACAACTTTCTTTAGCTCAAAAGAAAATATAGTTCGGTCAAATGTCAAAAACTTTTGTAAGAAATGAAAAATTATTATAACAAACTATATAGGCTTTATATCTTGGGTTTTGAGAAGTCTTGGTGAATGAATAGTATCGTATTAGAATTAGACCGCCATGAAGCAGTATACGAGATATTCTTACAAATGGCTTTGTGACGATTTCATTGCTGGTCTAACCCTTGACCTGCGTTATTTTTAAAATTGACTCGTCCATGCTCCAATTTGGACAGTTCCATTAATGCATCAAAGGGGAGACTACTGAAAATATGATGACTCATAATGAACGGTGCAGATCATGATCAGACTGCACGAGCGTGTAGGTTCGTCAATACCTTTACAAGTCGCTAAGACAAACTCGTTTGTCGCTATCATCGATAAACATAATACCTGGTTTCCTATCGTTCTAACCGCTCACTAAGCTTACAACTACATGTATATCCCCGTGGGAAAATTACACGAAACACAGACTATAGGATATCTTTTACCAACTAGATCGACGTTTTAACTTTATATGGAAGAAAAATGACATCTACACATGCACAAGCTGTCTTACACTATCTCACTAATGTAAACAATAAAAAGAAGAAAAAGATTTTGTTTTACTTAGTGTTTTTTTTTTAAATCATTAAAAATATTGTCCTATCAACGTGTCTTGTATCTGTGATATACAATGTACTATAAAATTACACATATGATAATGCAGATGCTCCAGAAACTTTTCATCCATCACCTTGTTTTCATAGAAATTCGATCTGTATGCAAGCTGATCGCGCCATACATTGTGCACCAATGGCGCGACGTCTGCGAGGAACTGGGTGTAGCAGACGACACTCTTGACCAGATCGAATCTGACCACGAGAAACTCCGCATGTCCGAGATAGCATTTCGAGGACTATGTAGCTGGCAAGAAATGGCAGGACGTTCCGCGTCTAAGGAGAAACTACACCGAGTGATCAAGCTGTTCGGGCTCCGGCGCGCTGACGGTAAGTGTCTTCAATTAGCCACATTGCAGGAAAATGCCATAACACCCATATGTTCAAGAAACCACAAATATCGCTCAAGACATTATACGAGTATACTATGGTGGAAATGAAAGTGTATCACAGACTGTAATTAATGCCAACTTACAAATGTACATCGACACATTGTACTTCTTCCATATTATGTTAAGACTTCAATGACTCTTTTAATGGCACACACAGTACGTACTGCTCCTAGATTATATTAGCAAAGAATACCACTGAGACTTACGCCTGTATCCGCACAGCAATTCTTTGCCCTTGATGTAAAGTACAATCGTGAAATATAGAATAGCAACACCAAAGAAGAAAATAAGTATTTTCGTTATTTTAGTTAAATTCATGCATGTGATGAAAATATGTCCAACATTTTTAAGCGTTGTGATCGTTTGATTTAATATTTAGAAAATAATCAAAATATGAATCAATGTTAGGACGTCTGTACGCAATTTTCGCAGCATCCGCTCCACACTGTCGAGAAAATGTGTAAGCGGCCGGATAGCTCAGTCAAGACCATTCGCCCAGTAAGCGAAGGGTCCAGGGTTCGATTCCCGGTCAGTCTGAACATTTTTTCTCACCCTGTGACATATATATTAGAATGAATTATATAATAATGGCAATACGACATTGACCTTAGGTCTAGAGGCAGGGGTTTTCATACGGCACACGCTTTCATTGTAGCTGAGTCTATTTTTAGATATTCTCCGAGATAAGACGAGGGATAAGTGTGAACATATCATTAGCATTTACTCAAATATGAGTATGAATCGAAGTTTTACTTAGGGACCTACTGTATACTATATATATCATACACCGCGTTCTCTTATTATTAAGAAGAGTGCCCCGAAAAGTTGTTAATTGCTCTGAAGAAAGAATAAACTGTATGGAGAGACAGACAACTATATGGAGTAAAAATAAGGTACATAAACTTAAATAATAGATTGAAAGGAGAAAATATTTCAATGGAATACTTTCTATTTTGTTTTCAGAAGAACTACGTTCTCTGTCTCAGAAAAGGACTATACCATACATGGGTCGGCCTGCTACAGCCGCGGTCACGCAAGAAGTGCCGGTCAACAAACAAGCTAAACAGAAAGGTGAAATAAATTAGTTTGGCGATATCTATTTTACAGTTCAAAAATTTCACAAGACAAAAATTCCTTGTTCTTTTCACAACACATTTCACTTCAAACATTTTATCGTCACAGAGCCAAGCAAAGTATACGAAAGTTGATCGGGAATGTTGCTCTATGTATAGCTACATTATTTTCATATAGCACAGATCACTTTTTATCCCCACGCCAAGGCGGAGGGGATATAGTAATGAGCTCCGTCCGTGCGTCCGTCACACTTTTGTCCGGAGCATAACTATTAAAGCATTCAAGGGAATTGATTTTAAACTTTCACACACAGACAGATGACATTGAGAGAAAGTGCAGTGTACAAAGACCTTAACTCTAGCTTGTCTTATTTTTTAAATTATCTCCCTTTATTGGAATTTTCTTGTCCTGGCCATAACTCGTAAAGTACTGAAGTGAATTGATTCAAATTGCATACAGTCATAGAGGACATTAAGATGCAGCGCAGTGTCCAATAACCAAAACTCAAACTTACCCTGGTTTTGAGTTGTCTCCCTTCATTGATTTTTGTGCAAATCATACAGTGTAGAAGTGCGACATTAACACAGAGAAAGTGCAGGTGAATACTAGTAACCCTCAATACGTTATAATTTCTAATATTTTATTAAATTAGAACCTAAACCATATCCATTCCTCTAACCTCAAATTTCTTGGTCATAGAAAGAGCACTCGGCAGGGGGATGGCCATGTCTAACATGGCTCTTGTTTACAATCAATGCTGACATGTACCTGGTCAACAAATCCATGCTATACTTTTAAATGCAAATGTAATAATAGCAACAGCCGATTGAAGGAACCCGACTTGCGGAAATCTTACGAACTTCAGGTCGGATTGTATATGTACTCGGATTGTTCTCTCTTCCAGTAAAAAGGCGAGTTGTAGCTGTCACCTTTTCATTATTGCTAGATGTAATTATCCTGCTGTACTTAAAGAAACAATTGCATCATAGTCGAATTAATTTTTCCAACGTTATCTGTTTAACAACATTGTTGCTGTTTGACTAGCTCGTTTTGAACTTTCATATACAAACGCCTCGTATTCAACCAGTTTTCCAACACCATCATGATCAGTGGTTTACTGCGGACTGTTTTGTAAAAAGAAATATCAACCGTATAGGTATTCCGGCTCTAGGGTAAATAAGCTGCTACAGGGTATTATTGAAAGGAAAACTTCAGATATATTCCGAATTGATTCTTGAGTTAGCATTTTTTCTTCATTGAAATTAGTTCTACTCTTCTGCAGCACTCGCTGACCGGTTATCTCGACCGAAGGCTAAAACGACACCTGATGAGGACATTGAAAAGGAGAAGAAGAAAAGTACACCCGTGCGTTCTGGTGTCAACCCACTTATTGCGCAAGTAACAACTTCAAAGCCATCTGATATATGTATGTATATACTGCCATTTCCTTTCTTTTCCTAACATTTAATGCCGTTGGGTTTGTTTGTAATCGTCTGCATCATTCCGAGTCGATTGGAAATATGATGATATTGATGATTATGAAGATAATGATGATGGTGGTGGTGGTGGCGGTGGTGGTGGCGATGATGATGATGATGTTGTTGGTGACGATGATGATGATGATGATGATAATGATAAAGATGGTGATAAAAACTATAACCTACTTGTTCAACCAACATAATTATGATAGGTTAAAACAGTCGTAGGGACCACTAATATGCTTTTTCAGCTCATAGTAATCCATTTCAGGTGATGTGAAATTAAAGATAACTGTAAAAGGCGTCCAGAAAAGTGATAGAGATGAGATGGAACAAACACGTGACGATTTCAAAAGTACAAAAGATGACTACAAAAACACGTGTTTCAATTTTGTAAAACTAGTGATGGCCAATCGAAGAGCACATGTCCGGGAATTAAAGGAACTTCTTGAATATAGTGGCATATCTGTACAAAGACTTAGTAAGATTGGGTTTAACATAAACGTTTTCCTCCTGTGCCCTTCTCTTGGTGCGTTTGAAATTTTATATCAGAACTATACGACTGGACGCTTGAAGAAAATAGTTCACAGCGCTATTGTAACACAAGATCATCTTGTAAAACTAAAAGCCCGTCAGCTCGAATTGTCTGTTGAGATAGATGAAGGACTGATTAATACATACAGAGATATTCTGATTGTTCGTGAACCGGAAGAGGAGGTTGTGCTACATCCGGTGGATGTTTTAGAATACTTCCAGTGTGACGATGACGAGGAATGTACCCTAGATAAAGACATTGATCAAGGTATACTCTCACTACATCTTCTTCTTGCCGAAGTAAAAATACCAGAACCAGTCATCTGCGTAGCTTTGTATATAAACAATGGCGCTTTTCTTCCTAAGCTAGTCATTAAGAAATGTTAAAAATGGCTTATTATTAAAGTTTGTAAAGGTCACTCAAAAGACACCGGCTTAGTGTCATCTTAACGTTATGTAAAAACTGCACGATTTTCAAACACATTTCACCTACTAGTATATCTGGTTATATCATGACCAACCTTGTACTTATCTCTAGAAAACAGATAAAGTCGATCATCACACAAGATTTTAGTATTGGGCGCAGTGTAGTTCGTTTTCTGTTTTACTAGTTATCAGGTGGGTTGAACCGTGCTCTTTGAGGTCAAAGAAGTCCAAAACACGATCAACTACTAGTATGATTATTACCCTAGTGTGCTCTATAGAATATAAAAGGAGTTCTGCACTGGCAATTTTAACTGAATTAATACAGTTATAGGTCCGTGGACAAATTCACTCGACAACTTATTTGAAGCGATTGTGGAAAAAAAAAATCAATTGTTCACTAAAAGAAATCTACTTCAAACAGGAAAATTAATTGCAAAGGTCCTTCGTAGTAAAGTTGCACAAAAATGAACAAATGAATTTGAACAGGTTCGAAACCTTACCACACCCCATTTCTTACTTGTTATAATTACGTCCAATCGACTACTACCTAACCCAAATAGGCAGCTCGTGGTATAGCGGAGGCGCTGTGATGTACTGATATAGCGATTGACACCTAAACCGGAGGTCAGTGGTACAGGTCCCGGCAGCTGCATTTATCAACGACGTCTACAATTCCTTCTTTCGGTGCGAGTACTGGTCAGAACTCCCGGAAGCAGCCTCCGAGAGCAGTTAATATACGTTGCCAAGAACTCGTTCTACAATCGATATTGAATAAATAAGTTTAAACTATACCTTTTCCTAAAAAAACCCAGTTTGGTGGACACTTACATGTTTTTAAGTAAGGGACGGTGGGTATTTTATTGAAAATGACTTAACAAAATGCAAGTAGGTTTGCATGTGGCAGAAAAAGTGTCACAGCCATGGCCAATACACACTACAAATTTATTTAAGATTATATAGGAACGCTGTAGTAAACTCGCAATAACTTTTTAACTAATGAAGTTATTTTAGAATCACAAAGGTCAGTAGAGCATGTCGGTGTCTTTTTCTGTTTGCCTCTTGTGAGAATGGCAATTAGAAAATAAGCAAAACTTATAGATATGTACTCGTCTCCATGATCATAACACAATTTAACTGTTTATCGTTTCAGACGAAATACGCAATTTCAACATCAAAACATGGCACGAAGGCCTACACGGTAAAATTGTGCAAACTGACAAAAGGTGGCAGGAGTTTGACGATTCTGTGAAAGATTTGCTTCTGATTCTACGCATCGCCAGACCAGCAGATAAACAGGAAATGACGTGTTTGCAAGACGTTATCAACTGCTACCATCATATGAAATACGGTAAAAGCGTTGCGGCACAAGGCTCGCGTAGTGATCTCGTATACGAATATCTTGCCATTGTAAATTCCATCCGTATAATTGTCCAAGAAGTCAGCGACAAGACACTTTTTGTTGCGTTTGAAGAGACATTACATCCCGACTCTTGTGACACATTTCATCATATACTGGCGCAAATAGAAGAAATGTTATATCCGGGATATATGTTTGAAGCAGACGACACAATTGCAAACGCTCACCCGACGACTGGGTTAGAGAAAGAAATGTTCGGTAATTTTTTATGCTACTTGCCCAAACTTTTACGACTTCTACATAATTTAGTTGACACACTAATGGCGACAATTACTGACGATGACCTCATAGTTGACAATAACGACGGAAACAGCAGATCCATAGACAACGAAGATTCAAATATTGCACTGCGAGAAGTGGAGACGGATTCTGCACAACCGAAGGAAGAGAACAACAACATTGTCAAACTGAAGGATAAGAACATTACAATACAGGCAAACATAACTACAACACAACACCAGCCGGCGGATGCACTTGAACAAACTATGACAGAAGAATCTGACATTGTTTCCACTGTGAATTACGTTGGAACATGGTCACAAGCCTAACAACATTGCAGCTTCTCAGAGGGCAAGTGCCAGACAAATTACTGGTATTTACCCTTCAGATGAACATAGACGAAACCGGAACGTGGATATATGTGCAACACCTTTTTAAGTAACTCTGGCATTAAGTAACGATACACTTTGAAACACATTTAACACCCTAGAAGTATGCTCAGAACAAGCGGCTTTTTAATGCAACCAAAAGAAGCTTGTCAGTTTCTTTTCGTCACTTTAGTTTTAATCCAGACAGGTTGTGTGCGTTTTGCGCACAATTGTGACTTTCTAAATGGCAAGCAGTTTGAACGCAGACAAAGGATTTGAATAAGAGAACTGTCTGAGAGCTGCGACCTTTGAGATCAGTTGAGAGTACCAACACAATTTATTATCATTAGATTATCATTTTTTTTCTAGTTAGTTTGACTTTCCAAAGAATAAGAAGGGCTATATTACAGTCACATGTGCGTCGGTGCTTTAGTTTAAGTTGTGCATTGTAACACCGGATTCGGCTCATTAACGAATACAGCTCCCTTGGTATAGCGGAGCTGTATTCGAACCAAAGCATATGTATATTCGAATAAAGCTCCCTATGTTTGATCGAACGGATGATAAAACAAATAACAGAAGTCTGAGTACGTGGTGATGTGTCTTTTGGCCAAAATGAATGTATGTCACCGATTTAGGAAGAAGCTTGGCCGTTCCAAACACTTCTCAGTCAATTGCCAAATTGTAGTTCGAAAGCTTGGGTCCATCTGTCCGACCATTTGTCTCTTGTCCTACCCTGTATGTTGTCTTATCAGTCCATCTGCCGGGACTTACACCCTTGTGTGAATGTGCTTCATTGAATCATTCCGTCAACAATTTGTTTATGAAATGAAGTAGAAAACCATTTAAACTGCCGCCTTATGTGCTAGAGTCATATGAAAAAATGTAGGTTTATTGAAAGAAAATAATTCTTCAATACCAAGAAAGAAAATAATTCTTCAGTACCAACAAAAAAAAGTCATTAATTTAAACCTCAAAGTTTCGTTCGTCCGTCCGTCCAACACTATAATAAATTCCGTGCCGGGTATTTATAAGCGAATGATACGCCTTAAATACACGTCTATGTTGCATCAGGTCACTTGGGGGGGGGGGGGGGTTCTATTCGAAAAAAAAGGTACCATTTGAATAGGGGAGCGTATTCGTTAATGTGCACAGAATACAGCTCACCGAGGAGCTGTATCCGGTGTTACAATGCATGCAAGGTTCTACCATGCATATACTTCAGTAACCACTTATGGGAGTTACTGGAAAATTAGCAACATAGCAATAGTGTCCATGTGTATCAAACAATTATGTCTTACGGACAGCTCTTGTTTTAGTTATAAACTTGCATGTGCGTTTGTACGAGTCAAACAAATAGAATTAAATCTTATTGTTAATTCGGTTTAGGATAAAAGCTTGACATGTTGTGTGGTTTGTAAATCATGAAGTTCAACACTGAAATGATCGTCATAATGTGCACTTGCACGAGAAGCACACGTATAGCCAAAGTCACCCCTGCCAAATTCGAGACTGATTTTTTTTCTACAGTGGAAGTAATTTAATATCGACCTTATCGTTAATGTAATGGTACATGTATTAAAAAGAGCATGTTTGTAATGAAATTATTCCGTTTTTGGGAGTTATCTGATGGCACGTCTGAAAAACCTGAAACAAATTCTTGCAAGACTTGTAAGCTCTATAACAGATATGAAAATACTCGTCATCTTGTCTTAACACTTTGGTCTCAACTACCATCTTTCCTGGGTACCTTAACAACTCTTTATGTATTCTCCGAAGAGCGCTTCTCAACAAGTCTACATGTATTTTATTTCTGTTGGTCGAGTAGTCAAAAGTTATCTGTAAATGTCTCACACTTCTCTGGTTTAAATGTCTGGGACATAAAAGAGCAACGTCTTACAGTTTACTGTAGTAAAAGGTTTATTTAAGAATAAAAAATAAAATACAAATATTACACATATATACAACCATAAAGCATAAAGCGTTTGCATGTTTACATACATAAAACTGGCAAATAAAAATGAAGGCATAATGTGTAATAACTTATACATGTATATATATGTATGCATGATATTGCCTGGGTTGCACAAGTCCTGTTACAAGAGTACAACTTTCTAACCAATGTACAGCCGCCAAAAGCATTTGCAAATGATGAAACGAATTGCACATATTACGAATAAAACTGCCTCATCGGCTTCAAAATTGTCACTTTATTGAACAAATGATACCAGGGTCCGCAATAGACGGACCATGATGATGCTAAACAGTGTTTTGTCAGACCCATGACATACTAGCATATTACATTTACTGCTTGAAATATCATAAACGTTCCAAGAAAGCTAAGATAACATAGCTTAATCTCAGACAAAAGTGTGTTTAGTGAACAATTTCAAGGACATCTACGTCCAAACTGGGTAATGATATTCAAAAAGTAAATGCAGTGTGTGCAGGTAAACGACAACTGCCCTGGTGAGTTATAGTGTCAAAGAACTATGTATTCTACACATCGACGGCCCCACTAAAGGAAATATACACCTTTACCAAAGGGAAGAAACTAAATGTAATCAACATTAATGTCCAGTGATATTTATTTAACTTTATTAAGCTGCTTTCGCTACAAAAGCCAAGTTATCTATTTCTATGCAATTTTGGAAATCAGAATACAATCTGTTAAAGTTATTTCTCTAGTTATAGGTTCTACACTTTACGCATTCCATGGAATGACACCTTTCACTTGTAACACCGACATCATAATATAAAACACCCACAGGGATATTAAGAAAATTCCGCAAGCAATTTTGGGTTTTTTGGGACCACCAAGCTCTGCACGCCCAAACACCGGTACGTAACGACGCACGAGAAGCACGCTGAGTGCCACGAAGGCGCAGCAGCTGTAGACTACGACACTGAAACCTAGCGACTTGGCCGGGTAGTTGAACTTCTTACCCTGTAAGAAGAAGAAAATAGATAATTAGTATTTTCGCATTCACGTGTGATTCTCATTCAAAGGCTGATCAATTCCAAAAGAAGTAATTCTTCAAACGTCAAACAAAATAACTAATTGAATGTTTATAACACAAATGCTTGTGGTATGGACTCGCGACCCAATCTATTCTTGTCCCATGTTGTACGGAACGTATATATAAATACAAGATTTGAAACAACTGAAAACTGCAATCGCATATGTGTAAGTAAGGAATAAACTAACCGGTTTTTCCAATGCAAAACACTTTTCTGAATAAAATCCCACCCCAAACTGCATCGAATTTGGTTGAATTAAAAGAATTTCGAGGAAAAACACTTCTGTCACTTCTGCACAAATCAGATTTAGTATATATATGAAGTTATAAAAATAGGTTTCCCGCATCGCAGTATATGAAATAGCGTGCGCGGGGTACCATCACGTTTACAGCGGGGATTTTGTCTTGTGTGAATGGCTATACAGCGGTAAATTTTAAAGCAGAAAATGACATAAACAGTATAGGTGAGATGTGATAGAGGAAATCGATTTGTTTCAAATCTTGTATTTATATACGGTCCAGACCCCAAGCACCTGTGGTTTATAATGCTCGGATTGGTTTCAGCACTGAAATTAAAGCGAAACGTCTTTGAAGCTGCCACAAAATAGTAGTTTCAACTATTCTTCAAGCTGATCTTAACAAAAGGAAATAAAAATATGTGATAATCAAATCTTGCTGTTTAAACACGATTTACCTGCGCTGCCCAGTATATGCTAGCTATTGTCCATGGAAGGCCGAGCCCAAGGAAGACGTTTACAGAGTTACTTCCGTTCACATTTCCTACTGAACTGTCCGCTGTTTTCTCCATAAGCGCTGCAGTCTTACTGGCGAACGTATCAGGCATACTAGTTCCCAAGGCCACGAACGTGATGGCGGTGATGGCATCCTCCAATCCAATCAAGCATCCAAATGTACCAGCCAAATCATTTATAATTGTTGTAAGAAATCCAATAACGGCAAGAGATATAAGGAAACACGGCCAGCCTCCTAGATACTTTGCTGGTGGAATAAAAGCGAATATGATCTGGAATAAGAAACAAAAATATTTTTTAGTTTAATTCATAAACGGAAATGACATATGTACATATAAAGTTTGAGACCTCTTAGCAAAAGCCTTCTCTAGTAATTGTGCAGAATCAGTTTTTAGGCGTGAGGTCATTGTGACACTGATCTTTGACCCAGTGACCTCAAAATGACTAAGGTTCACATACTATCTACGAATGTCCCTACCAAGCTTGAAGCCTTCTAAAGCCACTGAGCGGAAACCAAAGATTTACGGACATACCGCCAACCTATCGACATCGACCAACAGCTGCAAAGGAGGGGGGGGGGGGGGGGGGGCCTCACGTTAACAAACGTATTTTAAAAATAT
>JAUMHA010103626.1:0-15229 GCA_032359765.1 Saxidomus gigantea
TGTTCACGTGTTTTAAAAGTGTAACAGAGGAAGTGTTCTGCTTTGAAACGTGTCACATGTTTCATTTGGAACACGTGAACATGTTCCAAGTTGGAACACTAGTGTTTCATCGAAAACAGTGTGTGTTTCAAAAGTGAACACGTGACGTGTTTCGTTTTGAACGTGTTTTAAAAGTGTAACAGGAGAAGTGTTTCAAAAAGTGTTTAAAAACGAAACGTCCGTTTTTACAGTGCACTGTCTGATAAAGCTGTTTAATCTACGCGTGATGACTTGGAAATTTTTAAAGTAGGTTAACAATGTAAATCCATATCAAAATGAAACACAATCATGGTTCATTAGCTTTACTGTGAGAAAAGAACAAAATGTGTCAAATGCATGATCATTTTTGCAATAATGATGATCACTGAAACTGTTTACTGTCCTGCGTCCTTACTTTAAAGGTCACGTCATGTTTAGAAGTCAGAGGTCTTAGAATCATGTTTATATGCACATATACGGTTTTCAATTCCGTAATGCATTGAATGATTGTAAAATATTATAAATATGATGCACGCTTTCAATCTGTGTAAAACGTCTGCCTGTAGATATGACTGTTTAACAGTCCAGACTTACCAGTTTTGTACATTGAGGGATTTTGAAGCAAACAAACACATGTGTTTAGCACATTGATACATGTATAAAGATTCGTGCGGTAGTACCAAATCGACACTTTGAAGGTAAAGGTCCCAGATTGTGAAAACCACTTTGGGAATATTCAAAAGATTGACATCTCTTACGTTATTTTGATAAACAATGTATAAGCCAATGAAAATATACAATTGTTCCATAGTTTGCTGAAAAACATATTAATTTAGCGTTCGCTCGCTAATATTCAATGGAAACGAAATAGGTACATTGTTAACTAGAATAGAGTAGTTGGATATAAGGCATACATTAAAAAAGGTACAATGTATATTATATGGACAATAGGCGTTTTAAATTTGAATAAATCTTTATATGCAATAGGTTTTGTCCAAATTATTAAATATATATACATGTATATAATGTCTAATCTAAAAGTAGGAAAATGCAATAATATGCGCGTATAATAAAAAAAAGTCATGTAATTGTAATGTCACTTCGTTACTTTACAAACATTTCGTTACTTTACAAACTACCTTTTTGCCTGTTGAGCGCCCTTTAGTTGTCGATTATAATATCGATTTAGATATATATAAATCATGCCCTGGTCAGCGCTCCATTATGTATACATGTAAACTCATTTAAGCATTAAAAGCATAATGATTGTACACAATAACCCTGATACACGATGCCTTATAGTCTCTTGAACATATTTCTGACCCAGTATTTTATTTTCTATTTAAATTGCATTAATTTCCTTAAGAAGTATTTGCGTAGTGCTGGCTTCTACTCTTTCGGAGTTACAAATTTGTGTTTGTATAGTCATGAGTTGAAGTGTCAGAGCCATCTGAAAAAAGAAAACTATGAATGTCATGCATCCTTTTCAATAAAGACAATGTGTTCAAGTCAGAAATGGTCTCTTTTTTGTTTTTACTGTGTTAGCGTATAACCCTTTCATTTTGCTTTTTCAAATCGCTCTGATTATAAGGATTTAATGATCATTTAAGTTGTAACACAGTGACATATTTGCTCTATCAGGTTCTCTGGTCTGCAGCTGAAACCGTTCGGGTATGTTTGTACATAGTAACACTGTGTTATAAACAAATGTTTTCATTACGGTAAGACAACAGTTTGGAGCGTGATTGGGGTCCAACCAGTGTTTCTTAGAGAGAGTAACTTTATAATTTTGAGGTATTAAGGTTGTAATACACGATTTTGGACAATAACTGTGATTCATACTCGGTAAGATTACCCTACATTTGTAATGTCACTGTATCCTTATCCTGACCTGGTGACCCATAAATATTATGGATTAATTACCCTTTATATCATGTAACCTTAGTGGGTTTGGGGAATTTATGTCAAAGTATTGTAGGGATATTGCGGAGAAGCGTTTTGTATATGCAAGTCCACTAAACGTTAATCTATTGACCCTTAAGTTATAGAGCAATCTACTGTTGATAGGCATTACTCCAAGGACAATTAAAGCAATTTTAAGTCATTGAGCAGAAGCGATTATTCAGTTGACCTACTATAAACCAGGTAAGTTTGAAGACATTACACAAAATAGTTTCAAGTAATGAGCGGAAACGGTTTCTGAAATGTAAGGTCACTAAGATATTGACCTTTGACTAAGTGAGTCAAAAATTAAGAGAACACATCTGTTTCCATGATTATTTAATCCCTATTAAGTTTGAAACCTTTAAATTATAGGCTATGCAATTGTTTGGGCGGAAGCCGTTTTAAATGCGAGGATGTTGTGTCCTTGACCTTTCATGCAATGACCTCAACATAAATAGGGTTCACTAACAGTCCATGACCAATGTGTTTACCAAGTGTCAGTCCTGTAGCTCAAGTTATTGATTATGTATAGCAAGTTACTGTGGGGAGAACCATTTATAGGTCAAAGCCTTCTCAAGTTATTTAGCGAATACTGTTATCAAATGCAATGTGACTGTAATATTTAGTTTATACTAATCTATTTTAGCTCAATTGTGAAAAAGTTCTCGAGTCCGCTTCTGAAAAATCAGTCCTGGTGTCATATGAGGAGGTACATTTGATTCAGTGACTTTCAAAGGAATATGGTTCTTCGACTGTCCATATGCCTATGAAGATTTGAGACCTCTTGGTCAAAGCCTACTCAAATCATTGAGTTTTCAAATGCAATGTCATTGTGCCCTTGTCATTTTACCCAGTGACCTTAAACAATAAGTAAATCTACAGTTTACGGAAGATGTCCCGACTAAATGTTTACCTCTTTAGGATATTGAGCAGGAACTGCAGATCCATCGACAGACAGCTGCAAGGCAATATGTCCACACTTCTGGTGGTGATTATACTTGGTTTTTTAGGGTTGATAAATAAAAACAATAATTGATTGAAATTAAAAAAATCCATAGAATGAAATATCTGATATAACGTATAAGATATAAGTCTATGGTAGTTACCTTCAGTTTGTTTCATTTTTTCATACGAGTTTTCCTTCATCTCAATACTTCCTCTATCTGTAAAAGTTACGAAATATTTTCAAAAGTCTGAGAAACTTAATGATAAAAAGCCAATACCATAGGTGTATACACACATCTATAACATTATTCGATTTAACGGATAGATGGTAATTCAGTAACTTTAAATCAGCTTGCATTTAAAAGTACAGACCGATGCTCAATGAGATGCTGTAGACTTCAAACAAATAATAATGGTACAGTTAGTACAATGTACCACAAAAAGGGCTATCAATGCTACCATAACCTTTATAGTTTTTAGGAAAATCACCCCCTTAAATAAAGTTTTTTTTAATTTTTGATTTCATTTAAATGTAGAGTTTAGAAATAATCATAGACGCTGCATCTTTACATAGTGCCGTTGATACACGTGTACATTTGTTCAGTGTCAGCACCGGACTATGCATATTGAAATGAACGTAAATTACTGAGTGCTGATAACACTAAGGACTGTTTTGAGGTTGATGAGTCCTCAACAGTAATAAACTAGAACATACAAATATAATAAAATAACTCATATAAAGTCTGAAATATAAGTGTGTGGTACCTACCTCCAGTTTGTTTCAATTTTTCATATGAGTTTTCCTTCAACGCAATACGTTCTCTTTCTATAAAAGATACATGTTACAGGTTTACATAGATGTATACATATGCATGATATTATTCGATTTGAAGGTGAGGTGGTAAATATTTTGGAAGCCATCAGTTATTTTAAAACAGTGTGCATTTAGACTTTAAGGGCACAGTCCGGTGCTATACAAGATAAATTGAACTCCAAAGATAATAATACATGTAACACAGTAAATACAATGTTCCCAACGAAAGGCTATCAAATGGCAGCAACAAAAGCTACCACAAACTTTGAGGTTTTGCATTTAAAGAATTACCCACTTCAATCAATTTCTCATATTAACCCACGCGGTCAAAATGGATATAAACAATGATATTTATGATTTCATTTTATCCAATATTTCTTGATGTAAAAAAAGCAAAATGTCTGCATCATTACCTAAAATGTTATTAATTACCGAATATCTTTCATATCAATGTACAGTTTTTGTTATTTTACGCTTGATTAGTTCGGTTGAGTGATGCCATAAATCTGCAAACAAAATATTTTTCAGTTCCAGCGTCGGCATATACACATGTAAATGATTTAAAATTACTTATTGGTGATTATTAGACTAATTAGGATTGTTCAGAGGCTGTAAGTTCCTGAAATATAATGATTTGAAATAAACACATTCCAAAGAATGAATATAACTGATATAATGTATTCGATTTAGGTGTATGATAGTTACCGTAAGTTTGTCTCAGTTTTTCATATGACTTTTCCTTCATCTCTATACTTCCTCTGTCTGTAAACAATTAAAGTTACAAGCTAGTTACATATTCTTCCTAAAAACTTAATGATAAACAAACAAAACCAATATCATGAATATATACGTACATTTTGTGTATTCATGGCAATATAAATATTTCCACTGTTGTTCAATCCAAAGGATCGATTTGTCAACAGGATTTTTAAGATACACTCAACAACTTTTCTAAGTATACACCTCAATTATGAGTAATATAAAAACCATGTTTAAAGATTCGCTCATGACAATTGGTCAACAAATTATTAGATTGATTCATTCTTCTAACACTCGGTATAAAGTTGATGATAATGAATGGCAAATTACGAATGCAAATGCAAAATTGAGTATTTAAGCAACACGAACGTTTATAATGACAACGACATCACTTTATAGTTACATAAGTAACGTCTCTCCGAAATATGATTACTTCATTTTGGTAGCAACTGGACATTATGTGTTGTCGTTTTTGCTGAATTTCTTAGAATTGCCAATTTTAAACCTCTACTAAAACCATCAAACACTGCCAACGATTTTAGCGTTAAAGGAATGTACAATGATATTATTTACTAACGTTCTGTAAGGAAAATGTGTCACATATTACAAAAGAAATGTAATTCATGCACTTCTGAGAATCAGGAACATTTCGAAGTCGGGTTTCCATATAGCATCGGACATTGAATGTGTAAATCTGAAGTTGATTAAGCACGTTTTTGCGTAAAGCAATCAACATGCAATAGTGCCTTGATGTATGTATTACGGAAAGTACAAATCATTGGTTCAAAATTATGAAGGTGCCCAAATCGTTCATGTACATGGTATAGGTTAATGAGGAGACACAGAAGCTATAATTTATGTACATCTCATTTGTTTACACCAACAAATATTTTGCCGTTGAGTTTACTCTGTTGGCACCATTTGCTTATATGTTTAAAAACTAATATTCCATAAGAATAAGCTCTTTGCTTTAAATAAAAGTTCAAACAAATGAAACAAAACGTATTATATAATTTTGTTGTATTATTTAGCCAAGCATATCATACAATATAAATTTATATATGTGTGTGTATTTACCTATGCCTGGCGTGATTTCTTCATAATGTGCTTCGTTTTTATCATTTGACGTCTCTCCGTCTGTAAATATATAATTTGTCATATTGATAAGCTATATTGTTCACGGTGCATTGCGTGAACTATAACTCACTCACTTTCTCAAAGATTTGTACCTGTATACTGACTCTCTGTATAATTGACATAATACAGTTAAAAGTTATATTGCGCCTATTTACTTTTAACGCGAACTGTAACTGATGTTTTTTACTTAGAAGGTCTAGCTAGATCTTTAAAAAACAATTTTAGCTTATTATAAGTACTAAAAAGTGAAAATGTAGCTCATTTCATAAAGTAATACAAACTACTAATTTCATCGTAATTACACAATACACAACATTTGCCTTCATTTCGGAAAACTCACCAGGCGAGCCCGCACAAGTTTCCTTGTCGTTGTTTTTGCTCTTTTTTGTTGTTTTTCTGACAATATGAAAAATATTTGTGATTGGTTTTTCCTAGAGAGACATGTATAATGGTGATATGCCTCTAGATGAATAGACCTGTTGAAAGTACAGTGATTATAAACCGGGTCACGAGGTGTGTCATTGGGTAACACTGGCAGTGAATATTAATCGAAGTAATACCTTTCTTCTATTTCATTCAGGCTGAAATTAGAATAGCTACTGCCAACCGTGTGTCTCAAGAATTATCCGCACTCCCTCTTTCAGTTAAAGGATTGTTTTTGTCCTGAATTGCATACCATACAGATAATGCAACTTTTAAGCAAGAAGATCATAAATTTGACGCCATATTTGATCAGCAACCCAAAGGATAGGTAGCACTTTTAGAACAAGTTGAGTCTCATCTCCCATTATCCTATATCACAATCATGCCCGGTGCTTATAAATGTGTTCTATGCTCAGCTGGGATTTATGCTCAGACTTTGGATCTATAGAATATTAATATTTCATAAATCCACGGGGTCTGGTATATAAATACATTGCAATCCACTATATATGTTGAACCAGTTTACAATAAAAATAGTATACTCTATTCGTGCATTAATGCATTGATGACAGAATCATGTTATCGGACGAGAAGCTACTTTAAGTATTGTCTTATTTGGGCAACAACGAAATTCCAATCAAGTATTACTTGCTCTATCATGTTGTCGTCCAAACAGGAAGAATAAATCACTGTTTGTTAGACACTTTCTTGTTGATAATATTTGCAGTCATGTGCTTTTACAAAATATAAATGCATATAATTCATGAGTGTAACGAGTTTGGTGTATTGTACACATCGGCGAAGGCTTAACCTGTCATTTGATTCATGAATTGAGTGGACAAAATCTATGCGCTTAGTCGGTTGTATAATTACCAGTGTGTATTAAACAATGCAGCTGGGTCTTTGTTGAAAACAGTTACAAATTTAAACTAACTATGTCTGCCCTGTCTTCTTTGATCACAAAGCGGAACGGCTATCTCATGTTTTGCACAAACTTCATATAAAATAAATTCAATGTACACAGTCATGTATATTAAAAGATAATATTTTTTTTTATATTTCGACATTACATAGTTCGTTGAAAAGTATTTGCATGTACCTTAAGTAAAGCCTTGTATAAACACCATTTTTTTATCAGCAACTGTCTACCATTTTATAGCAATATTCCGAGTGTATATTTAAACTGAATCGCATCTTTATTAGTATAGATTTGAAAATAAATGTACATGTGTATGAAAGTTTTGTATTACCGTCGCTTTCTTATGAAGATCAGCACAGAAACGATAGTGATAACCAGTACAGGAATGACACATCCTATCACAATGCCTGTTACATGTGCACTGCTTCCTCCTTTTCTCTGAGGGAATTCTTAATTATAAAAACAACACAATATGGTACATTTTGTGAAACAGTCTTTACTGTATATAGCCATTGAAACAATTTCGACAACTTATCAATTGCCACACAGCTTACAATACAACATTTGTAACTTTCTCAAAGGTAACATGTTTGACGTTACATGCTTTACCTCTGGTATTGTGGCATTCCGGTATATTTACAGAGCGTCGCGATTTCCGGACGTTTAGCCTTGATCTTAAATGCATTAGTCTGCATTAGCCTGTGGACAAAAACAGAAATGGAAATGGTAGTATCTTGATCTTAATTGTAGTGGAAATGTTATCCTTAATGTATATTTTACTAAGTCTAATGTGAGTATAACATTAAATGTTTTCATCTAAATAGTGTTATCAAAAAGCATTGTTTCTGTCACTATTAAAGATGTGCATATTGAGTCAGCTATTAAATTTAAAAAGTCGACTGAATGAAATATGTACATCTAAATGTGTACATTAAATTGGTTGGTAAGATCTTTCGTATCTTACGGTTAGTTATTTAAGTCAAATTTTGATAAACAGATGTCTTTGAACTTTTGGGTCGTTAGACTATTGTTGAAAGGCGTTAGGTATTATCAAAGAAAGCACCATTTTCCCGAGATGTAGAAGTTTTATATACACACCGGATACAAAAAGCTTTGGACTTCGTACATGTATTTGAATTCTAGGAACATAACTGCTGTTACCGCAGAAGGCATCGATAGATCGTTCATATACTATTGAATCGCAACCGACCTTTTGAGATAATTGATCAAAAATATATGTACGATTTGTTTTCAAGAGGTTCATACATTATGCCAAAGTATCACACAGGGTTTGATTTTATAAATAGCTGGTGAAAAATTTCGAGTGCGTAAAATAATATAGATTGAAGGGCACATTTGTACGAGACACATAGAAATCAAGAAGCTAAGAAATATTGAAATACCTTCAGTAGGTCTGTGAAGCTCAAATATTTGTTCGTATTTACCAACAGTATTTTCAATTCTGAGCATATACTCTCCATAGTCGGACGCTGTGACATTTGATATAGTCAGATTTGATTGCAGCTCTGACGACGAAATCTCATTTTTGGATGACGGGGTCAATGGAATGCACGTTGAACCGGTAAGTTTATGCCATGCAAACCCTTGTGGCCCTGGATCAGGATAAGCCAGAACTGTGAAACTGAAAACTCCTGAGCCTTTTATGGCAACATACACAGTAGTGAACAAGTGATTATCAGTTCCTCTAGGAGAACCTGCGAACAACATACATATATGTATACACTGTCATAGAAGATGCATGCAAGAAAATGCACTTAACTGATAGTTGTGTCTTCATTTTCTAAGTAGTTACATAGTCAATCTTGCATTGAAGGTAACAGTTCATTTGAATAGTGCATCATTTCCTTTAAGAGATACGATGTTGCAAATATACGAATGACACCATGTGTTATCACATTAGTATATAAAACGACGATAAATAATTGTAATGAAATCAAAAGCTACGTACATTTCACTTGTAATGACAAGATTTCAAAAGAAGGTTCACCATTGTTGAAGGCATTATTTGCACTACACGTGTATAATCCTCTTTGTAAACAAGTAGCATTCTTTCGTAAATATGATAAGTTCTTTACATTATGTAATCCGTGTATTTCATGTTTGCCCTGGAAATAAAGCGACATAGCCGATCCAGGGTTGCTATCGATATAACAATTGAACTGAACGTCTTCGCCTTCATTTATCGTGACATATCGTTGTCCCTCATAATTCTCAATGTAAAAGCTTGTCACAACAGCTTTGTCTAAAATAATGAGAGGTATATTGTTAATTTATCTACCATTATTTTACCTGAATATGAGAGAGACTGTAACACAACAGTAATACTACAACTCTTTATAAGACTCATTTTTATAGACTTGTAAAATATAACGTGATACCATGATAGAGTGCCTGATTTCTATCATGGACGTTTAGTTTTTCTCTGAATAATATAGTTCTTAGTGTCAACATATATTTATGTTACACATTTATCTTACTGTAGAATTAGAGAATATATGTTTTACAAACCGAATACTTAAAAAGTAACTAACGCGACAACCGTGACCTGTAAAGACAAACTCAAACTTGAAAGCAAGTTTTTGGAGAATGATATTTTGTCCTTTTCGAAATCATCAGTTGTGATGATTATTTGTACAACTATGAATTGTTTTGTTAATTGTGAAGCAAGTTCTTACGATTTAAATTAAATGTTTTTGAGACTGACTTGAGATGGAATCAGCCTAAAAGAATTTTATTGACACGGACAATAAAGAATTAATGTATTTCTCCTAGACACAGGAGTGAATTGAACCCTCGTCCATCATGCAACAATCACAAAACTATAAAATCTTTCACACTTAGCATCTGTCAAAAATAATGTTCAGGCTTCAAAAACAATACATATTTTACGCTAAATCCCAAAATAATATCAAACAGAAATGTCATATCGTTCCTGCAGTTTCAGTCGTTTTTACATTTATATAATGTACGTTTTAAAACCCCAAGTTTGCAATGATTTTACATCTCTTAAACACATTTGATGTAGATGAAATGAAAAACATGAACACCTTTTTTGTCTGGTCAATGCTACCAGATTTAAGAAACTATTATATCAATACTGACTTTACTGAAGGACGGACAACAACATCGAACGATTCATTTTGTTTTGAAAAGTATATTTTAAAACAAGCCGTACACAAAACGTGAAGATACAATGATCTGTTTGAGATTCCGTCCTCAAGAGGTCCAACAGTTGGCATCATAGTATTGTACACAGTGCATGTATATTTATCGTCATCTGTTTTTGAAACATTTCTTATCGATAAAAGTTGTCCGTTTGATAATTTATTGTTTCCCTTTATCCATTCAAATCGGGTATATGGTGGGTTGCCTGGTAATGACGGGCATGCCACATCAAGCGCCGAACCTTCAGAAACGTTGATGTTTTGCATCTGTTTGATACCCGGGGGATCTAAATTGATTCATAACGTAATAAAGTTACAACAATTTTACAAAATTTTATGTCAGTCGTATTTAGATACATGTACTAATTAACTTTATTGATATCGATATTAGAAATGATCAAACATAATAAGATACTTGCATTATAAGCTTTAGACTTATCAAAGGATTGGCTTATCCTTTATACAGCTAACAACATTCAATAACAATGCCTTCTAGTTATTTATCGGAATTTTGAACGATGGCACCTGTTGGCACCTGCTGATATGTTATTTTGTGTCATATAACTTCATAAAATGTACATAGTTACATGTACTATTTGTCATTGTGCACAATGTTGTATAGCAGTTGTCTCAGAACGACTATTTATAAGGATTTCTCTTGTGTTTTTTCTCATACAGGTGTGTTTTTTTTTTCAATAAGGCATATTTCAAAATGAAACATTATAGAAACACCATGACAAATCCTTTATACGGTTAAATGTAAAATTACGTGTTTGTATTATTAACACTAAAAAGCAGGTAAATTCTAACCAAACAATTTATTTTATCAAATTCGTTGATATCTTACATATGATATCGCAATGCTATATTTAAACAGGACACCTGTGCGTGCGTGTAAATTACTCATAAACTGAAATATAGTCTGCAAATTTAAATATGGTTGTGCACAATTGATGCTTAGTTGACTGTAACAAGATGATACCTTTGTAATATAAAAGTAATGTAGATATTGTCAGGAAATGTATGTACAGGCAGGATATAGTATGTATATGTGATATTATCTATTTAGAATTGTTTTCAATGATCTTGTCTAAAGTAAGGTGCTCCAATACTAGAAATATAAACATGTACGTGTAAGAAGCAATGATGTTATTATACGTGGTTTGAACCGTATTGTTTGCAAAGAAAATTAAACTATTAAGTCATGTTATTAAACTTAAAATGGAAAACGTATATAAACATTGAAGCCAAAAATGAGAATATGCTAAACATACATAATATATTAACGGTTAAGCTTATAGTATTCTCTCCGGTGTAGTTTCCTCCATATGTGGGATACATGCTGTTTTGGGCTTTACATGAATATGTTCCATTCTGCGCCCTTTGAACGTTTGTCAAAGTAAGTGATCCATCACCTGTAGTCTTCACAATTTCCTGTTCGCTCCAGATATATTTTGAGGGGAGAGGATTTCCATTAGCGCTACACAATAACGTGTATGACTTCTTTTCGTTAAGTTTAACATTTGCAGTTACATTTTTATGTTCATTTTGATATTGTAGCTTTAGCGTTATAACTTCAGGTGGGTCTAAAAGACAATAAATGAGTTTTAGTGAGAGCAATGAGTAGCCTGAAGGGATAAATCCCGTTTCAATTCACTAACAATCATACATATATTGACCACGGGGAATACATAGCACCTGATGTGTTTTTACCATATATATAGCTCAATATGATTTGCTTTCTCCAGCAATGCCTAGCCTATGTGTTCAGCAAACTGTTTTAAATCAAGTATAGCTTAACCACTTATCTACATCGGTCAATATCAATTGTTTTCAAGGTGTGTGGTATTGCATAACAACGACGAACTACATGTATATATGTGATAATGTTTCGAGTAAAATAATAGTGTTTTTGTAAATCAGCGCTTACTTGCCTGTTTGAATTTTTAAGGACACAAATATCTTTTAAATTGCTGAAATACAAAGTACATGTCACATTCATTTGTCCTTGTGGTATTTGTCCGTCCCACAGTTTTGTTGTCTTCGTTTTCGTGGAAGCAACACTATCTGACTGTACACCATGTTAAGAACTAAAAACCTTATCAATACCGCAGAATACTTACAGAATACCTCAATATTGACATAGACAAATTCTGTAGAAAGTACATGGTCTGTCTGACATATACACGATTTCATTTGGTTACGAGTCGCATTCCACGACATATTGGTTGTCACCTTCTTGATGTCTATTTCGTCCGTAGTATTATTGATGTTATCATCGCAAAGCCAATTTGGTTTTCCAAGAGGGTTTCCGCCCTCAACTGAGCACGATAAGCTCGCTAACTTGGTTTCAATTACATAGAAAGTGCTTCCATTGGTTAAATCATTTATCACTGGAGGTCCATCAGGGGGATCTGAAATTTACGAATTTAAAATATTGGAATAAAGTGTACATCTAAGCGTTACGAAAACATGCACTTTATACAAGCCGGAGAGCTAGCATTTTGAAAATGGCTTGATTCTCATTGACACATCTCTATAAAATATATGGCAAAGGCACAGTTTAGACACACTATCTAAAACAAGTATGCTTAAACTCATTCATTTTACAAACCGTTACGATGTAAATGCTCGAACAGCTCTTTCAATTTTCGATCACCTTAAACTCATGGTTATTCATACTTCACCTGTCATTCATTACCGACGAAGCAACATATTCATATTACTCATTTCGTAAAAGTTTGGGGCGATTGATCTGCATTTATTTACTCTGCAAGATGACACCTACATTACGGTAACGGGTTCATATTAATACTAATAAGGTTGAATATTGTCCGTTTTGACGTTTATTGGTGATCTCAGTTTATATCGGGATAATCAAAACATTTTGAATGTCATGCAAAACGTTGAGTACAAAACAGAGCGTTGTGCTTACGTGACACCATTAATGACAAGTCAAATATTTTAAGTTTCTGTGTACGATAAAATAATGCTTAACACTCAGTTGTTATACGAAGCCTCGCCTCTTGTGTGATATTGTATTACACAGCTAATCTGAGCATATCAACTAAATATTATGAGATGTAACATTCCTATATTTGAAAATGAAGCAGTCAAGCGAGAATATAGATACATATATTACCATGTCAGACACCAAAGTGCCTTATACCTGTAAATTGTAACTAAACCACAACTCTAATTAAGGCAAATTTAAACTTAAGCAAAACTCAAATTTTAATAAAAATGTTAAGCTGGTACTAAATCTCAAATGATGAAATTTTCATTTGTCAGAACAGTAAGTGTTGTGGTAATAATCGACATAAATACACAATTCCAAAATAAAGGAACCTTGATTTTAGGAACAAATATGAATGTTATAAAGAAAACAAAGAAGTGTATGTTCTTTCCTTTCCTTTTGGAATTTTTTTTTTCATTTAAACTGTCATTACTGTGTACTTCGTAAATGTTGAATCATTTACGGCTGTCAGCATTATTGAGCAAGCATGAAAAAGATGAAAATGAATAACGATAAGAGCAATATGTATCATGTTTACATTTCTTGAATACTAACATATTACAGAGATACATATCTTCTGGGAAATACGCAGAATATTGTTCCCGTTTGTTGCTTGACAATAAACATTCTGGCCATGGACTGATCTGTTGACTAGGAAGTTCAGTGTTTCCACTACCGATATTAGATTGTCGTCTCGTGTGAATATATCGCGCTTTATATCAACGACTTTGTCTGTTGTGTTAACCATTTCTGCTGTAGTTGACACACTACTTAGGTACCAACGTATCTGAGCGACTGGCAGGCTGTAGGAAGTAGTACATGAAAACGTAACCGATGAGTTTTCGTAAAGTGTTATATTGCTCAACTCCTTTATTAGTATATCTGTTACTGGAACTGAAATGGATTTATGGAGTACTCGAAATATACGATTTTCATAAGAGAGGGTCTTATAGTGATGGTGTTATAAGTGACATCCAATTTTATTGCTTGTCTTTCTTATATTGTATTTGAATTTTATAAATTAAACATAAAACCGAATTAGTTTTTCATACAAGGAAAGTTCTAATTATACATAAAAAATGAGAAACGACAAAATTAATCAAAACAGAATTGCACAGTGTTGAGTTATGTACATCGACCTGTTGTCTGTGAAATTACGATACGAAGACACGATACGACGATAAGCATAATTTACAACAATTGTTTCCAAAAAATAAAAAGAACAATTCATGTTAGAATATTGCACTTTTTTACCATAATGCATGATTCATCATATCTGTTTTTTTCGATTTAATACAAAAACTAAGGAGATATATTTTCTTATTTATGTTTGTCATACTGTTTCATATGAGAACGGCCCTTTTCAGGGACTTCATTTTTGCTAATCAGTAAGTGCTCTCCTTACCTTGGACATTGATGACAATCGTATTACTTATAGCATAACCTTCCCTACACTTCCAGATGGCTCCATGCTGAAAGCGGTCCACATCTTTTAATTTCACAGAAAATGTGCCATTATCATTACAACTGCAATCGTATAAGTCGTTGTTCTCCAAGAAGTTTGATTTGACACATGTAGTTCCTATACGAGAACACACTGCCTCTGTATTTGGGATATGCGAGTTTTCCCATTTAGTTTCTAACAATATTCCACTATCCTTTGAGCATGTCAGAGTAACGGTGGCATTCTCTGTCACAATATTTGTCGTCGATGATAAGATTATGTTGTTTTGAAGTACACCTAATTTAGTAAAAGACTTACATAAATGCTAAAAGTGACAATATAATGCTTTTTAATTCAGCTTTATTTATGTGTATCCATAAACTGTAGAAAGAACTGGTCCTCAAAAAGATTGATTTGATTCATGTTAACATAAATCATTTGCCAAAAGCCGGCGTTTATGAGGAATGACGCATAAATTGAAGTCAATAATTAACCTATGTAGAGATAGATCTCACAAATCTAGAGATTTATGCTATTTCAGAAAGTATGCTTGACAACTACATGCATTTGTTGTTCGTTAAAGTAACACTTTTTATCGGGGGGTGGGGGGGGGGGGGAGAGAGAG
>JAUMHA010103737.1:2632-14565 GCA_032359765.1 Saxidomus gigantea
TTTTAGATTAAATATCACCGTGATCTTTGACCTAATTGTTAATCAAAAGATTTGATACATAACCCTCCCTAAGACCAGTTGAACGGAAACAGCTGAAAAATTCACAGTCACTGTGACCTCGACTTTTGACTTATTAAGCTCGAAGTATATACAAGGCACCCACGGTTTATAATCAACAAGTCGTCTAAGTTTGATGATCCTAGGTTTAATTGTTGTTTTTAATTGTTGTTTTTAATTGTTGTTTTTAATTGTTGTTTTTAATTACTAACAGGAAACTGGTTTTAAATAATGGCCACCGTCTTCTGAACATTAACCAACATACCTCAGAATCTGTAGGGGTTTTCTACAGGCCTAACCAGGACCAGCTTGTCTTCAGTTGTTAATGGGAAACCGTTCATGACGGGCAGACTGACATGCACCCATGGCAAACGCAATATCCCCACCCACACCTCATCCCCGTTGACTGGGGCGACATAATACCGTTTGTCGCGCGTTCACTGGAATAGTATAGTTACGCAGGAAGTACGAAATAAATAACAAACTGATTATTGTTAACTGAGTGTCAAGCTAACGACTTTATTGGCGTTCCCTCTCCGATATCGGATTTCCTCTTCAGACAAAACTCATCTGAAACTTATCCGCGTGCAACAGTCGACTGTATCGCCCCGATACTTGTTTTTTGTCGTAATAACGTTTATCCTGAAACATGTAATAGTTGCTCAGTTAAAAGTATATGAGAAGTTTACCTGTATACTTTCATTTTGAGGTATGGGAGTTACATAGATATTCAGAATGGACAATGCTATATTTCAATTCAAATAATGAGAGTGGAAACGAAACAACTATATACAAATACGAACAAGAGAGAGGTTTAGGCTTAGCTTATGGAACAGTGAGTTTAATAGCCTACACGTGAATAGACTGGATTGGATTTTATAAATATTCTAAACTGAAACAAAATATATCTTATTATCTAATTGAATGAAAGAAAGGTTACGTTACTGTTGTACCTCGGTGAATGTTTATGATCTTTACCATGCAGAAGTCGGAAACTTTGTTTTCTAGTATATACAGCTTCCTGTTGAAGAAGGTATGGTACATACTGTTATCCCTTTACATTAATAACAATAAATATTTGATATAAAAAGTCTTCAAAGCTTTTAGAAGCATTAACATGTATTTCATATTAAGTAATAGCGATATGTCAATTTCTTAATATGTTATTCATATTATGATAATAATATTTTCGTGTTTATTTTCGTATGTTGTATAAATACAGTTATGATTCACCATTCTAAGACGATCCGCAACGTTTCGTATAAAGATATAGAGGTAAAAAAGCTTTACATTATTTTACGATAAAATACATCACGTTTTCCACGGGCAAAACGTGGGGTAAATGTCACACGCGTCGATTCAAAGTCCGTGCATGTAAGTTACTATAGAATGTTGCTTCGCGTCGCACATAGTTCGTGGTATTTTTCAAAGACAATTTTGTGTTAGAATCGAAATAATAAATCTCTGTATTTTATCGTGGAATAATTCGTTGGATGCGAAATATTAAATCACTCGTGCTGACTGTATTTTATTAAACGATAAAATACAGGGATACATTTATTATTTCTTTTTTTTAAAACGTCTAAACTCATCTATTATACATATTCTTCTAAGATCATTATAATATGATATGTTAATCAACAATCTGACACTAGAAATGATGGCTTTTAAAATAGCATGGGATATGTACTATTTTATAGGGAACAAAGGGGAATTAGAAAGGGGAAATAGATAATTTATGGTTTTGCTGCTGTTTGGCGGTGTCTACAGATCATTAGGGTCTACATAAGCAAAAGTGAAACAATACAACAATTTGGGTAAAATATGGGTAATAATTTTAGTAGAATTGCGTCCGCTTATGATTTTTTGTTTCTGAAAGAGTGTTTCGTATTATTTTATTTGCTATACTCTACGTATAATGACTGAAATGGTAATGAATTAAACGATCCATAAATAGACACGACAATAAGGCGAATTGATAAAACCACAATATGTCAAATAATTCTTTTTGTAAATTTATTAGGGAAGATATGGAAATAAAGTGTAGTTGCGAGCATTTGAACCTTTTCTTGATTTGATTAGGCGCCAAAAGAATATTAACATCCATTAAAGTGCCATCATTGCGCCAGATTGCCCCTGCTATGAGAAACGGCATTATAGAGAGTTTATTAAAACATTTGTCGGGGTATTAAAACGGCAATAAATAATACGAATAACACTTAAAATGGAAGCAGATGAATGTTTAATTTGATTTAATTTGGTTATGCTTTTAAAATAGAGACAGAATTTTATAAACTAAAAACAGATTACATTTTTCCTGTCAATATTGTGTGAAAAGAAGCAGCCAGGAACCAGCGTTTCACAGTGAGGCGACAGTTATGGAGATTATTTTTTTTATGTGTGCTATTATGTCTTAGTAAATGCATTTGTTTAAGCAAGATTTATAAATTAGTATAAAGTTTGCAAGAAACACGTTGGTTCAAGCATTCATATCGAAAGTGATGAAATAATGTTACGATGATTGACACGATGAATCTTTTATTTCTTATAATTTATTATGTTAAAGTGATATGACCACATATTTGACATTAATCCGTGATTTATTCTCCTAGAATATTAATCATTGTCATAGTTATAATCCCAAAACTACGATCTATTTATGTTTCATTCACATTAAATATTGAGGTAATGTATATCCTAATTTGTATTTGTCAACAACAGAAATAACTTGGTAAAACTTATTTGTTATATGTTTTTAAAACATCTACTGTGTTTTGAGCGTCATTCTTAACTATAAACAAATGTGACCATTTTGAAGGGTAATATAACTTTAAATAGACAAGAAAGATATAATTTTGTTTTCAATTGCTAACTAGATAACAATTGACTAATGTGTAAAATGTTTGCTTTATTGCGGATTGAGAGGAACAGTTTTCATTAACTAAAACATCTTTCAAAATGGCTACTCTTCGAAGGCGTTATTGTAACATACAAAGCCGCTTATAACAAACAAATTAAGCGACCATGAATTATTAATGGCATACTCTGTTATTTATAACTGACTTATGACAGTACGGCTTAAAAACGGAACTTGTCAAATAATGTCCCTTTGGTGTAGGTTAAATCTTCAATAAATGGTACATGCCTGTTATATTTTTTTCCATTTTTTCGGAAAGAGAAACATACTAAAAAAAACAGAAATAACAACGTTATCTTTTTGAACAACTTTTTCAAACAGATAATCATGAATTTACTTTTTACCTAATCTTAATGATTTACATCCATATAAATATTCTATTCATTAATCATATAGCGTCAAAATTACCGCTTAGATTGCATTTAATTTCTCAGTTAATACTATATGAAATAGTGTTTTTTCATATGTTATCTGCATTAAGCCAAACGAGCAATAAACAAATATTTGATGGTACTGTAAATTCGAATCGTGTCCGAAAATTTGGACATTTTCCTGTAAAATATTACGCCGGTTAACTTGTTGGCACATTCCGGCGGTTAACCTGATTGATAACATATTCCGGCGGTTAACATGATAGCAATAATGTAGTCTTCCCATTACATATATATACATTTTGTATATAGCTTGTCATGAATGTCGTTATCTCTTTAAAGAGTATCATCCAGCCACTATGTTATGTCATTGAATTATTTTCTCAACGCAGATATTTACAAAGATTTGATATGAGACATGATATGAAAACAGAATACTACAAAAATACAGGAATAGTCGCTACAATCTATAAACGTTACGTTATGGCAGTCTGATATAAGTAACCGATGGAATGATGTGCGCATGTCTGGAATTTCTGTAATTTCTTTCCAGTTATCAAAAAGATGTTATCGTAACATTTCAAAACTTAACAACTTTCTTGTAATAATTTGGTTTGTTTCAATAACATTTTTAAAAAATTTTTTTTGCACAAAGTGTATCTCTGTAACACACATATATAACCGTTGTATCTTTTTCTTTAGAAAGGGACAGATAACTTGAGTGTAAAATTTCTGTCACACATTGTATGATACCATGATAATAATTGTCAGTCCAACAAACGCACAAATTCTAATATTAATAATCTCTTTCGGCTTTGTTTTACGAACCATCTTTTGTGCGAACGGACGATCCATCTTTGTGTTCTTGCAGCGTTCTCATGTTAGAGATACAGGGAAAGGCCAAAAAACGAGGGAGCATTTATCAGTATGAACCGGTTGTCAATTTAACGGTCGTGGTGATGTTTTCATTCCAATATCGGATTCTATCGTCAGACATAAGTCAACCAAATGATAACAGCATGTAAAAGCTGACTGCACTCTAATGATATTTCTTCGTTGTAACGGAATTGATGTTTTGCGAGAGAATGTGAAACACACAATGTATTCTATCGTTCGAATGCTGATTCTTTCATCTAAATAGATTCGCGAGGATGGCTAGGGCTGTTTATTACACTTCCGGTGACGATACTCTTTTAACATTCACCGAGAACGATTAAGTGCCTGTGGTTTTATACGTTTACAAATCGTAATAGAAAAAACTATTTAGATGTGTAACGTTATTTATGAGAAAGCTGAATTGTAATTCACGACGTATATGTAATGATACATGTATAAAGACGGAGTTGGTTTTAAATAAAGATTTGATGGTTAGACTCCGTTTTTGTCAGACTTGGTTAAATGGTAGTTACACGCAAAACGAAACAAAACTGGCATGCTACGATCATATGCTTTGTAGTTAGAACAAGACATAGTACTCTCCAAAAACAGTTTAAAATGAATATTCGAATAAAATGGTACTTCACGAAAGTAAAATAGTTTTAATACCTGTGGAAACTTTGGAAAGAGTTAATCGTTGCCATGCAGAAATCAGAGAAGTTGGTTACTAGTATTTACAGCTTCTTGTTTAAGAAGGTAAGATGAATTGATATTTATCAGAATTATTTGGACACGTGTAAACAAAAAATAAAAGTACTTATAATGCTATCATTTGTCATGCGCATGAATTTAAATGAGAGCTCCTGTATATCCTTATCTATTCCTGTACTCGAAGTCCTCCTTTTTTATATGTTTAATAGTTTACAAGATTAAAATTTATTCAAAAGTTTGAATTGCAATTACTAAGAATTGTTTGTTTTCTAACAGTCTAAGTATTTATGTAACTATTTAAATTTGAGTAATATAATAGAACACAACACAACACAACATACAATATTATATATATTTTTAGATTTGAGCCAGTAACTTTAAAGGTTCATATTCTATAACATACAGCTAAAACAAGTAAGATATCTGGACATATTTCGAGGATGAACCAATGATAGGTAATTACAAAAACAAAGTACACTCACGAGTGAGGAATAGAGCATGTTTACGATTCAATATAATTTCACAAGTTAACTAAAACTTTCCTCAGTTTACTATTTAACAATTGTACAAAATGTATAAACTCTGAAGGCCTTTGTATAAAATACATTGGACGGAATATTTTCCTTGTGTCTTTGAACGTACCACACATTATAACAAAATGGTACTCAACATCATATTTTAAATATGTAACTGGCATGTTCTCTCATTTCGCGCGGCTGAGCCTCGTACCCACCCAAACAGTTACGCTCGGTGACGGATTTTCGATCTGAACCACGTGATCATAGGAAAAACTAAATGTTCTTTTAATGCAATTGGTAAAATTGAGTTATTGAAATTTTACAGGCATACTGAATGTGCTATATGTTATCAATATAATATTCAATTGTCACCAAAGCTTTGAGCGACAGTTTACGTTATCAAACCACTGTACTTTCTGGTTTTAAAGTTGTATTTTTGTATATTTTACATAAACAACTGTAAAAAAAATGTTGAAGTTTAAACATCACATTTTCAAAAAAGTAATGGAGAAAACGCTGATAGGTTCTTAAAGTTGACAGTTAATTTTACGGAAATTGTTATATTTAGTGTAATAGTGTAACAAGGTAATTAATTCCTTACCAAATTAAGCATTAAACTTTTAAACGAAACCATTTTTTTGTACAAAAAAAAAACATCACTTTACTATGGGATACTTGTATAAACAAATGATTGTATTCTATTTTGATATTTGTTTGAAATACTGCGTTTTGTGCAATTAAAATTTACTTAGCTTACAAATCAAAAAGTAACAGAAAGTAGCGTTCAATACAAGAATCATCATAACAAAAATAAGACTACGAAATGAGATGCAATAAAAATTAAAATAAGAAGAAATTAAATGTTGGCGCTGTAACGAGTTTGAGCACAAATGCCTTCTCTAATACCTCACTTTTCTTGAATTCCCTCTCACAGTAATAGTTTTAAGTGCTTTTCAGCCATAATAAGGGACATTAATATACATCAAATTGATATTTTCTGGTACAGTCTCCTGGCAACGAAATTTATTATTTCCGCCTATTTTTTCTGTTTCATACCGTAACACGTAATAACTTTCGGTTATGTTTCATATGCATAATATAATGATAAATTGTTGTAAATTTAAAGCGGGTTATAATGCAAACGTCCACAGCAGTCCGTTTTGAACTCCTACGCATATCCGGTATGAAGAAATATATTATGTAACGTACCTAATTTGCAAACTGAAATCATCATTTATTACAGAAAAACTGGAAAACTCTCCCGTTTTATAGTTTCTAAAATACCATAAAATATCATAACCGTTTCCCAAAAGAAATAAACAATAAGCATAAATGAGCACAGAGATATTCAAGCGAATTTCAATATCTAATTTGAAGTTTCAGAAATGAACTATTGGATCTAATGGGACAAAGTGCATCTAAAAGATATATTGAAAAATTATACAAATTGCAACTGTAACTCTAATGTTTCTGAGGATTGAAGTATTTCTCCGGCAATGCTTTATCAACGAACCAAACAGGCGCGTCTACGTTTCTATTTTTGGTCTTCATTTGAAGGCATGAAATATGTTACACCTCATATTGCGAGTTTATGCCAATATAATAATATAAACAAAATGTATAAACAAAGAGAATATGCCAGACACGCCATTAAACCTACAAATTGATCATGTTGTTTACAGACGACTTGGCTTTTCTGTATCAAATCTCCGATTTCTGTATTTGGATACCAAATATCACCGCCAGAAATATGTATTGAAACGCCTACGTATGGTAACCTTGCTTCTATTTTGAAGAGTGCAGCTTTAACACAATTAACAGAAACAAAAACAATATCAGAAGCATACTATTTGAAGAAGGTACTTGAAACAATAGAATATTAAACTTAAAGTTGCAAATCCATGCCAAATCTTAATACTCCATATCCTTTCCTTCTAATTAGATATTTAAGTTATGTAATATAATATAATATGTCTTTACAAAATGCAGCTTCTTAATGTACAGCTTTTTCAATATACAAAGCAAAACATTTTTTCTTGTATTCCCGTACATACACTGTCATAGTGCGATCAAAAACGTCTACGAAAAACGTGCACTCTTTTCATTAAGAAAAATCTATGATACGAAATTAAAATAGGATTATATTAGAGTGAGTTTGCATATGCCAAACTTACACAACCTGTATCATTTAATAAGAACGTTGTTATGTGGCGTTACTTGCTTGAAGTGTACTAAATGCCATTGACATATACGTCGTTTGTATATTACAAAAGCGGTAAACCAAGAACTGCAAGAAACATTGCAATGTAAGATTGAAGTGTTGAAGAAAAAATGCATATCATATGAATTACAGAATATTCCCGGAAGAATAAATAGGGCAAATATAATCATATAACTGGGTTAGCTCTGTGTGTACCACTACATATCTAGAATATTGTCTACGTTTGTGTGACATTAGGGGCTTCTCTGGAAATGCTACTTTTGTGTGCCATTATGGGCTTCTCTGGAAATGTTACTCGAGTAACTCGAGTAAGCTTTGCGCATGCGCTTATTTCTGATCTATCCAACCCATGTAACCCAAGGTGTCCACGTGTTGACCAGAATACATTATGTTCTTACTAGGGTAACCCGAGTGACTTATTCCAAAATGCCCATTGTATTCTTGTGGGCAAACGGGAATTACATGGGTTAGGTAGGTCAGAGATTAAGCGCATGCGCAAAGGTTACTATAGTTACTCGAGTAATATTTCTGTTCGTCGTAAATGATATAATTCGTCATATCAGTCACTGCGTGTACATCTCTGTTTACTAATAATATGGTGTGTAACTGAAACATATTTACTTATAATGATCAGTACAAAGATATACCCTTTTACCATACAAACATTCTACAAAATGTATTATTATCTGATGATCTCAGCCGTACCCAATTTGAAACATATTCTGTATTAAGCTTAGCGCTGAACGCAATGATGTCACTATGGTGCCATAGCTTGTGTGCTTATCTAGCTACCAATAACAGAGTTATATCCAGCACCTATGAAAATAACTCATATAACAAATGAAGACATATGATCTTATGAAGATAGTTTTTGTCGTTCAATCATTCTGTCTAATGGCTAGTCTTGATATTTTACAAATTTGCCATAACTATCAATTTTCCACACTAGGATATACTTGTAGCAGCAACTCGTGGTTCATGCATGACACGAGAGACATAACGTGTTTTGTTGTTTCTTTTTGTTTGGTATTTGATCATTATCTTGCAAACAAAAAGGAATGGATATAGAGTATTTAGTGAAAGTCTTCTATGAAAATCAAAGAAATGTCGTTAATATCAACTTTGAAGACTGTCTTACTAAACCATCTGAAATACCGATATTTAGTAATAGCATATGTACATAAATTAAACAGGCATAAACTAGTATATAAGGTGTGCATTGACGACACTATCGACAAGTCTAGAGCAACATTGTGGAGCAGCCGTGGCGCAGTGGTAGCGCGTTCGCCTCAGGATCGATGGGACCCGGGCTCGATTCACCATCACCATGTCGGTAGTGTCCTCAGACAAGACACAAATAATTCCACATTGCCTCTCTCTCTTCGAGGTTGATTCAATCTGGAATGAGGCTAGAGAGCGATTAATATAAGTACCGTAGTTAGAACTTGTTTCGCAATCGAGAATAAATAAATTAGTACAAAGAAAAAAAAGAATAAAAAGAGCGACATTCAGGCATACAGTGACTGCAGTAAGGTAGTGTCAAGTATATTCTGTTCACCTAAAGGAGACAGGGGAAATGGTTTGGACAGAAGTGGTCAGCTACTTCAGTACACCTTTTAGAGTTTGTACAAAACTGCATCATCAATATATAAGCGCGCTTACGCTCACATTCATACATTATTCAAATACACTACAACTATTGAAGTGTATCTGTCATTCCAAATGAACAAAGTAGCTCTCTCCTATTGCTTTTGGGATTTATAATCTCGTTGTACATTACAAAAAAACAACATTAAAGTCCTATGGTATTATCAATAAAAATGATTCACTCACAAAACCAATAAAAGAAGAATAGGTTTGCTATTCTATTGCTGTCTTTACTTATCACAGTTTTACGGACATCAAGTGCTAAAGTGAGATATTTGGGAAAATCCGCCACACTAATAAAGCTAACCTTATTTGTCTCAAGATAGCTTTTACGAGAGTATATCTTCTTTTAGGTCTGATGCCCATTAATATTCTAATCAGAACAATAGAGACGCTTGTGAACAAGCAATAAATCAGAGTATCCGCATGATAAACAAATTGATGACGCGAGCTGATAACATTGTATCTTCTGGAAAATTGTTGCGTCATATGTATTACCCAAATGAGAATTTATACATTTACCGTGTGACCGGACATTGATTTATTGTGTTTGACTAATATTTTTTGCCACAGACTTGCCACTTGCAGTCCAATTACTTCACTTTGTCAATATATGTGTTGTCTTTCGCCCACGCGCGTTTTATCTGAAACACAATCAGATTTAAACTGCACTGACAACTTTAACACATATTTTCTTTAATCTAGGAGAACAAAGTGTTATCTACAGTATATTGAAATTAAGAAAAACCGGAAAATGTTTATTGTTAAATGCAACTTCAAATACATATGATTTATACTAATTTGTCAATTTAACACTTTTCGATTACGGTTGTTTCAAATGATTAACGCAATACAGTAAATTATAACGAATCTTGATAAAGTGAATATCCGGATATAAGGAACACATTTTCCGTCCATCTTTTTTTCCTTTATAACTTTTATATTATATGTTATACGGATATATCAAACTCCGGATTTAAGGAGCACACTTTAATGGTCACAAGGGGCTCGTTATTAATGGACTGTACATTTACAAAGACAGTAAAGAATTTTTAATTTTTTTAAAACACCTTTTCGTTATTTCGCATTTTTGTTTTGCCTTGACCACTCGTCAAGCGCCTACCTTATAAAGCAAATGTAGTTTTCATGGTTATGCTTTTCAACATAAGTTCCATTGAAAGTATGATACCTTTAGGATTAAACGTTTCCGTAATGAAAGCACCGCTTTCCGAAATACAAAATCAAGGAGTCGACTAGACAGAAATCTTTGTTAGAGGTAAAACATTCATCACGAATGTAAAGACCTGTACCCCCAGCGTACTTGTGATGCGAGTCATCATAAATCTTTTTTTCATTTGTTTTCAGGAAGCAAAACGGGATGATAACACAGAGAGCTCGGAATCACCTTCATTGTTTGAACAGGTTCAAGACCTTAGCTCATCTTTCAAGCGACAACAACCAGAATTTATTTTTCTTCACTACAGGTAATTCAACCACCCTATCTTACTTGTATCCCTTATTTTTAGTAAACTGAGTCTCAGACTTAGTCGGTGACTGTCATCTTAAGACTTTTTTGTGAGAAAATAAATAAACATGTTGAGAAATCATTCTGAATAAATTTATAATAATAAATTGTATGTGGAATGAAAAGGGCAGTACAGGCCCAATATCGCTCACCAGTGTTCAATTACAACAACACCTTACAATGTAACACCTTTAACTACATGTTGTTAGACTTCACTTTATCTTATACTATTAAGTCATTATAAAAAAACAAAACCAAAGTTTTATTTGCATCAACATTGAAATTGTTTTTGAAACTGGTCATATAATGACCATTTCTTTGAAATCATTTCAAAGTCGGATAAATTGGGTTTAAATTTGTAGAGAATATGTTTTAAGTTTACTAGACAGCTAGATTCTCAAATGAGCAACGTCCACATGCGGCCTCTACGTTCTGTTGAACAATTTAGGTTTAAGATCAGATAAAAAAATAATCATGTTAATTAAGTCTAACCAATGGTTTAAATAAGATTGATAGTATTTTCAATACACTGTGTACAAACACGAAGGGGAAAATCCATGCAGTTTTTTTTCCCGACAAATTGAAATGACTTCACCAATCTCTGTTCGAGCTCACCTTGAAAATTTCACTTAAAATTATTGTGAAACCAAGGCATATTGTCCATTATAAGCCCATGTAAAAGAAGTATTTCCTGTTCGATGATAGTTTGGAGTTTGTTACAGTCAAACCACCTCCGAATAAAAACCACCCTGTGAATAAAGACCAGCAGGGAGATCCAAGCGCACTATTCATTTATTGTAGAAGCACCTGTGAATAAAGACCACCCTGTGAATAAAGACCAGCAGGGAGATCCAAGCGCACTATTCATTTATTGTAGAAACACCTGTGAATAAAGACCACCCTGTGAATAAAGACCAGCAGGGAGATCCCAGCACACTATTCGTTTATTGTAGAAACACCTGTGAATAAAGACCACCCTTTGAATAAAGACCAGCAGGGAAATCCCAGCGCATTATTCATTTATTGTAGAAACACCTGTGAATAAAGACCACCCTGTGAATAAAGACCAGCAGGGAGATCCCAGCGCACT
>JAUMHA010103848.1:0-17927 GCA_032359765.1 Saxidomus gigantea
GTAATTTTTAATATGTTAGGTCTACCATTGGTGTGAAATAAACTGATTCAGGAGGTTTTAAGACACATGTTTGTAAGACTCATATTTGAGTTAACATGTATCAATCTTGTTTCAATTGTACACAAGTAGATCTATAATAGATGAGGGACATAAGTGTCAATACTCAGGCCTATACTAGAAAACCCAATGTGAAGGCGCCACTGAGGCACTGACCGTACAACATTAAAGGAGGAAAATAGATAACTTATTGACTGGTTTAATAAATACAAATATTTGCAAGAAGTTATACGACAAAAACATAACAAAAGCATGATCAACAATGAGAAATAAATAAGTGTATATTTACAGTTTCAGACTTTTTAACAGTCTTCATTTAATCTACAGATATCATTATAAATGATGTAAATATCATCACACGGTAATGATTTTTTTCCAAGTCATCTTCACACTAATATCTCTAATCACTGTTATTTGATAGCGCTATAAAAGTGCATTTTATCCTCAGGACGATTAATCTTTCATTCGGAGAACATCCTCGACATGGCTATATATACATATACGAAGGACCGTCTGTGAAACAGAATTCGGGTACTGTATCACAAGTGCTTGTGCGTATTCATTGTACCGTACAAATCAAAATTATATAGATTTCTTAATGCAGTTTTTGTAAATTCTTTTATTCCGTTTTTTTAAACGTTCTTATTGTCGTTGTTTTTTTGTTGTTTTTTCATTTCGTCCTTTTTGCTGGCCGGAGAGACAATGGAGACAAATCTATATTAGTCAACCAAGTCCTACATTTTTCTATTGACCTTTCTCGAATAAACCGGGGTGGTATTTCCATCTCTTCTTTTGAGATTACTGGCCTTAGATTGTATCTGCTGTCAAAACCAGGTGGTGTGATTTCGAAATCATTATCAGGGCTTGCGATCAAATGATAATTCCCAATTCCAGGAATTTTGCGTTTAGTCTTTTTCATATGTTCTAAAGTCATAACGTTCGACTGGTTTGTTAAGGTCGTTGATTTGCTCAACTTTGTATTTTCGCGTATTGATGGGAAAAGTTTTCCCCTAACATTTTCTTCACTAGATGTCTCGTCACATTCTCTCCTTTCCCTTGGAGAACTGTAAGCGGAACTGTTTTCCTCATTCCCTAAACTGTCCACAGATTTGAACTTGCTTCTGAAGTCTGATTTAGTTCTTTCCCTCATATAATATTCGTACTTGTTCCTATTATCGTGCTGCCTTCTTTGAACGTTAACACCCTTATGTCTTATGTCAGCGGAATCATTTTCTTTATTTCTCATTTTACCTTTCTTGGTTCCCATATCTTTAAGTGTTTCCATAATAGCGTGTCTTGCCTCCTTTGACATGATTAAAGATTCTATATCGTTCGGTGTACTTTGTTTTTCCTCCTCTTCTTCGAATTTAACTTTTTCTTTTTCTTCTGCTTCACGTAACGATTCAAGAGCTTTCTGCGCAGCGTCACCACAAAGAGATTCCGTATCTCCGTTAACTGTAAAATTACTTTGACCACCTACACTTATCACTGACAATCTACTGTTAGTGCCGAATCTTTCAAGATCAGTTATTAAAGAATTGATATCATACACCGAATCTGGTGCATTGTTTTCAGTCTCAATTAAGGAATCATTTAACGTATCTGAGTTTCCGTTTTCACTAATAGCGCTACATTGTTCCCCTACCTCAAAACTAATTTCAGACTCTCGAGTTTCTATCTGAAACTTAACACATTTATTTTTCGCGTCACTCAGTTCTCCTTTATTCCAGAATTCTAGTTCTGGTGTAACAGCGTTACTAGCAAAACCACTGTCTTTTGAGCCTATCCCGTCTTCGTTGACCGTAGTTTCTGAAGTGTCTATTTCTTTATATTTATTGTCACAGTTTTCCTCTTTTTCAACTATGCAAGTTACATTTTCATTCTCAACGCACTCTATGTTTTCCCACTCTTTTGTTTTCTCCTTCGCACTTACGATGACCTCGCCATTAAACGTTACATCCTCAGCTTCGGAATTGCTATTTCCGCCACTGCAGTTTGTGACTGCAGGCGAATTACTGCGGTACTGATTTTCTTTACTGTAGTGTCTATCTTCCTTATCTAGAAGATTCTGATCCACTAAGCAGGTTTTCTTTGTTTTGTGAACGTCGTCAAATTTATTTTCATTCAATCCGCTGCAACACCGTTTGTTGATATTATTAAATTTATTGTCATGTTTTGAGTCGTATCTTTTGAAATAACAAGTTTTATTTGTGTTAACTATGGTTGGCGCCGATTTTGTTCTCCAAGTTTGATTTAATTTTGATCTTTCGGGTTTGTTTACTTGACTGTTTACTTTGGTCTCTCTATTTGTTGTTGCAACATTTGACACATCCAGCGTACTTGTTTTGCCAGTCTTAGTGCTATTTCTCTCATTTGGACGAAACCAACACGATGTTTGACTCCTAGTTTTTGTCTCCACCAGGGGTTTATGGATATCCAACGCACTTTTACACTTTAGCCCTGTCCTGGGTTCAGATGTTTTATGTTTTTGTTTCAGAAAAGTTCTTGACGTCCTAGCAAAAGCTTTGTAGACACCAGTGTCACCTCTATTCCAAACGTTCCGTCTAAATTCTCTTTCTGGCTGGGGTCTTATCCTATTTATTTTGCTACTTGGGTCCAAAGCACTTTTTGTCCTATTCCTTATTCTATCTCTTCCATTAATTCCGTTTGATGTAGAAAAGTCACATGGACGGCTTTTAGAGTCGGGTACAGTCTTTGGTCTTCCGTCCCATGTTTGTTGATCCAAGTGTCCTGGTGTGTGATCTTCGTAACTCAAAAGACTTATCAAGTCTATATCAGTGTTTTGTTTGAAAAGATCAAATTCTGTTTTATAAACACTACGCTGTCTAAAGCTAGCAACTGGCCAATTTCCAAACGGCATTGTTTTTATCCTGATTTTCCTTTCTTTTTAAACAATTTCACCGCGCGAAAAAGGAAACCTTATATACAATATCTGATACTTTTTGTATCAAGTTTCGTTTCAATGGGTAAGTAAGTACTTTCACTGTCACGGTAAGAGTAAATGCATTAGTTATATCATTTTCAATTTGCACTTAATGTATACATACAAGTTGTTTGTTATTGATTTTAATGATAAGGAAAGGCGATCTTTCAAAATCAATCTTCTCACTCGATTAGCATGACCGTGCTATACGAGACGTTTATCAAAAATGACTGATTGGAAGCAAACACAGTTGATAAAAGACTCTTCAATCACGAAGGATAGTTTGTATGCCCGGAAGCTGGTAGAATCTCTCAGTCACATTATTCCCAGTTTGCGTCATCTTTTAATGTTATCACATTCAAGATTACAACTTTTGACATCGCTCAAGAATTTATATGTTAAATTGCAGTTTTAAATCTCCATAAATGACTCGTGATTGTGGAAAACGTCGTCCTTCCACTGTGTAAATATTTCACATTTTGCAACGATGTTTTTCAAAATTGCACATTTTCAAAACTTTCAAAGAGTGCTGGTCAAATTTGTATATGTATGTCGGTCTCATGGTCCGCCTGTAATCTTGCTTTGGAGAAAACTGCAATAAAAAATATTTTACTTAAAATTTCTTCCTACGGACTACTAAAATGTTATGATAAAGATTAGCCGATAAACGATTCATGTATTCATATCAAATGAATCATTAAATTGAAAAATGGACACTTTCAGATAAAACTGAATTTATATAAACATGTAACTTGGATTAAACAAGCATCTGCCTTAGGCATCCAATGTGTTACCTATAACAAAATATATATATATCTGTATAAAGGGGCAACTTGCTTTGAGTTGTAACTTCCATGATTGTATCTATTGGTTGCCCGTTAAACACGGGTTACTTAGTTTACGGCATTTTATATAAAAAGGCACTCTATAATAGAACGAATTCAATGTACAAGAAAGGTTTTATCTTATTTATATAGGCATGTTCTGTAACTCAAAACACAGATTTGATGGACTAATAATTAGGTGCCACACGATAAAAGTGTTTACCCTCTCGATAACTGTTCAATAAATAGACTCATGCAAAATACTTTCGGCGTTTTGATGTCCAAAGTTTTTATTATAACTCGATACTTTGTTAGGCCGTTTGTCGATAGTTTGAAAGTGTGAAGGATGTAAAATGAAATAAGATGACCCCGCTAAATTCCTAACATTGACTTTTTCCAGTTTTCAAAATAGTCAACTTTTTATTGTTTATAGCAGGAATTATATATATTCTACGTTCCTGTTTATAGTCCCGGCCGACAGTGGGATTTCTCCCCTTGATAAACGCGCCAAGATCCCAGTATGAATCTCATGCATAGTGGTACCTGATAAATTTTTTTTTAATCAAGGGAGTTTGTTTTTCCTGACTGCAATACCCAGTCAGTTTTGTCAAATGATTATGATTATTTAGAAAAAGTTTTCAAAATAAGTCGGTTCGTGAAAGATTTCATGGGGTAGCTTATTGAAAATTAACTGACTGTTTAACAAACTGTGCAGATCATGATTAGATGTACAAGTTTATCATGGTCTGCACTGAATCATAGCCAACAGGGTAAGTAGTCACATGGTATTCTTATACATGTATATTAGATAGGATTTTTGGTTAAATAATTACGGACGGGAAATATTCAAACGAATATGACGTCCATGAAAGAAAACGAACTGTATTCCTCACATTTCAGTCAGAGAACTATTTTTACATTAATTAATTTCATTTAACTCCATTGTATTACATCTTGATATTTGTTAACCAGATATTTTACCTAACGTCCAGAGGTGGAGAAAATTAAAAAGAAAAACTAATAATGTAAATATACATTATTGAAAGATATAACTAAGGGTAAACATGCAGACTATAATGAAATTTATTGTGACTATTCCACCATTTTCCTCCCCTAAAACCGAAAAGTACGAAATATTTAAAACTTTCCACCATGAAGCGGAAAATAATAAAGGGTTTAACGCAAAAAATTAAAGAACACTCAACACCTGTTTTCATTGACCCTCCAGCGTAAATCACCTGAATTTAATACAAATGTTTTGTTTTTTAAATTCCTTTTGAAGAATTGAAATTGACTTGATTGCTGCGAAAATACACACTTATCTTTGCATTAAAATGAAAGTTTAAAGTATACACTTTTCAAATATATAATCCATAATAAGTACGCAAAAGCAAGATTGGATTAGGATAAAATGGTATTTTACGATATACTAACGTGCTAATAAATCCATTGACACATTCTATAATCATATCAAAATGATGAACAAAATAAAAACTTTATATTTTTTTCATTTCTACATCTTGTAAAAACCACATCACTCGGCTAATATGATTCTTCCACTCGAATAGATCACAGTTAAATATTTAGTTTCATTTATCCAGTACAAAACAGTCGTAAGGTTTTCTTTATGGCATATACAGTTACGACTTTTTTTTAATTAAACTCTCGTATTACTTGATCCAGCTTGAGCTTTTCACTGAAAACAAAAAATACACTTGCAACTTCAAATAGCTTCAAACAGAGCACGTGCACACGTTATAGCAACGTCGTGTAATTTTCATTCCGCTGAATTTACTTTCAAATATTCACTCAAGTTTCTAAATAGCAAATGCTTTAAACATGTTATCTTACTTTGTTATAGAATGCCCACCTGTCCTTCATCACATTTATCAAATTTATCAACAGTAAACCTTTGATTAATAAAACTCCAGAGAAATCATAAACTTGCGTTGATATAGTTCAAACAAAAAAAGATCCTTTAACATGAATTTGCAATTAAAATTACCCTACCGGTTTCTCGTGACGTACCAAATCTAGTAAATTTCCATTTCGCGTCATTATCGGAGCATTTCGTCTGATGTCGACCAACTGCAGAATACGCTTAAATTGTTCTTTGTTTTACCATATAAATGAAGACAATTAACTTTATTCATTGACATGTAAACTAATTATGCACTGGGCTGGTATTTATTTACCTTACACAATCCGATGACCCTGAGATAGACAAAACGCTTATAAAATCTCCCACAGTTTGTTACATATTGACATTTTGGCTGCGACAAAAGACTAACAGAAGTTAAAACAAAGGCAGCTACGATCATTATTTATGATAATTAATTTAGGTTGATTAACTCTTATGCGCCTTGCGACTTTTAATGTCACGTGACCAGGCAAGCATTGTGGGAATAACGTGAAAATTAGTAATTAAGCAACACATAGCGTATCAAAGGGCGCGAATTATTTCGACATTTGAGACATCAAAACTTTAAAATATGGCATAAATAAAATATTTATGTCAAAAACTTTACTGAATTAATAAACAGTGCGTGTACGATATAATAACTATTTTAAAATATTTAAACAATACTCCATATCCACAATGATAAATCGGCTAATGGGTTTTGTTCTTTTGAAGTGAATCATGCTTGTCTAATGAGCGGGTAAATAAATGAATATAGTACATCAAAGCCGAAAGTTAGTTTCGTAGTACCAGAAAGTAGAAAATATCATAAACATGACAGTGTTCTGTTAGGGCCATCGCCGTGTCTCACAATACCAATATAATCTACGAAGTAATGACGTTACACGATTATGATACGCGACGTTTTTCCATCGTAACCGTTCGCGCATCGCCCACTGAATTATTAGAGAGAAAATGTCATTTAAAGTACGTACATTGTGATTCTTCTTGAAATTAATTTAAACATTCTCCATATCAGATAAGATATCAAATGTGTACTCCAAGCCGAAACCAATGCGAACCGCACACAAAACCCAGCGGTTTCATCTTATGCCAAAGTATTGTTTACTTTAATATTGAGAGATGCTTAAGTTGTATAAAAGTAAATGATAAACTGTATCCCGGCAGCTGCTAAATAAGAATAGCATTAAGGTGTCTGGACTACCGCTAAAATAAATTGTAACAAGTATTTATAAAATTACGAATAGACCCAGGCGTTCCGTGACATATCCGGCGTACAGCACCGATAAACGCGAGGCTACAAGTTCATCTCTATTTAGGTGGAAAACACTGAAAAGCGTTTCTGAAATTTCCAGTGCCCCGGTCAGGAATCAAACCTGGAACCTCCGGATTCCGGATTGATGGTCCAGACGGTTAACCACTCGACCGCCGCACCACCAATTAACACTATGCCTTTTTGTTTCCCTGAATATTGCTAACCTTAATACACGTACCAAACTTTTACACCTAGCGGACATTGTTATGCACAATTTAAAACTAGAGCTGCATAAACGATAAAATTCATACTTTGACTGAAACTGAAAGATTTGAACCTGTATGTCGATAAGTCATGAGGAATTTTCTTCAGATTTCAAACTTCGATAGGACGAATGCTATATTAAGTTGAATGTTTATAAGTCGCGGCCGACCTGGAACATCTCCCTGTGTGCACTTACCAAGACTCATGACAGACGCAGGTTGAAGAGAGACAAATACAGATACATCTGGAAATACAAAGGAAATACCAGACACTTGCTCTTTTTACGAATAGACTCCTTGGTTCTTTTACATGTCCGGTGTATAACACTGAGATAGCCTTTGGGTTTCTTACCAGTTCATCTCCAAAATGGGGCGGCCGTGATTTGGACCGAGAACCCCCGGATTGGTAGTCCAACTAGCGTTAACCACTCGACCACCGCACTACCCCAAGACGGTGTCTTCATGTCTTAATGTCGTAATTGTAACAATATAAGTCAAGTCGATAGGGCCCTAGATAAAGAAGAATTATCCTCAACAATGCATTAAAAGCAATAATTTGTAACTCTTAATCCATTAAGGATAGGTGTATTCAAATGTCAAAATAAATCGAGTACTCACAATAATAGTAAAATTCAGAATTCATGACATTTCGACAGTCTAGCCGTCCCTTATCAGCGAGTAAATATTGAAGGTAAAAGTTTTAATTCGGTGATTTTAGAAAATTAAATACCTCTGCCATGTCTGTGTTGCACACGACTTTGTCCTTTTAATCCTACTTGATAAAAGTAAAATGTCGGAGATTATAGCAGCATACACATTTCTGATTCTGTATTCCGATTTAAGGACAGTTGAGGAGCTAATGGATTTGAAAGTATTTAATTAAATGCCTCCCTAGCAGTTATTTGGAGAAGAAAACGAAATGAGATAAGTGTGTGTGCGTGTATAGGGTTGGGAGGATGTACACGTTCGGATTTGAGCATAATCGTTTTTCTGTATTCTACTGTTTTCTATCAAAGTTTCTACTTTGTTATACCTGTTCCTTTTGTTGCACTTAAAAGTCAACATCAAAATAGCCTCGGTATTCACGAGTTCTCTTATAACAAGATGCTATTATGACCAACATTGTGTCCGTTCGGGTCAGAAGTCTGCAGTTTTACGTAAGGCCACATTAGTGTTCCCCTTTCAGCTAATATTATCGCAACTGCTGAAGAGAGATAATGCTGAAACTGAAGATTAAAAAGTTGATTTATGCTGATTTGGCAACTTTTCATGAACGTTCCTATAACCCTATCATAACATATATGTGTGACTCGGATAGATTTTTAAAGCATTTTACCAGACCAGTCCGAGAAAAAATGTATCCTCGAAGGACCAGTTTCAGTGACCCTAACAATACTTCAGGCAAAATTACCAAATATGTTGGAGCTTCTCTTTATGAATTACTATTGTGTTATCAGTCCTTTATTTGTGTGATTTATAATAAAGTGGAAAATATTCCAACAAAATTATAAAGTGCCGTTTATCACAGGCACCACTGTTTTGCATTACAGATACTCAGCCGAACCTATTTAAGTGACCCCTACTTCGTTTGTAAACAAGTGACTATAACCGGTAATTGGCATTTGGTTGAAGTTTACTTTCACAAACTGAACAAAAAATAATTAATAACCAGCTTGAGACTTGTTTATAATGAGATACAGAGCACAATCATTTTAATGGTTACACCTTATTATAAATACCATGAAGCATAAGGGGTGGGGTTCGAAGAGTGGGCAAAAAACGATTTCTTTTATATAAAATGTAATGGTATTTTTAGTTGTATTATGCATTAAGAATCTGTTTAATATATCTCTTAAAATATGAAGACACTTGCAAATTTATTTCAGAAAAATCAGATCTGAAAGTTAGTCAACACTTCTTAGACCGGCCATTTTTGCATACAAACAGGGAGAAAACAAGACAACAGTCACGTGGGTAAAGAAAATTAGTTGAAATTATGTTTTTTCCCACAGATATACATCTCAACTTGAAAGTGTGAAAAACTAATAAGGAACAGGCCTCAAAAGTGGGGTTACCTTGGAAATATCAACCCCATGATTAACTGTCTCTGTCAGCACATTTTCTTCCAATGTGAAGAAAGCTAAAATAGTATAGTTCACAACCCAGGTATAAATAGTTATCCAAAATATTTCACTTAGAAATGACTGCATACAGGGTCACTGAAACAGGTCAGTCACTGAAACAGCTTCTCCTACGATAGGCCTATGTGTGTGTGCGGTTAAAATTCGTCCCTGGTCAAATAAGATCATACCTAGAGTAAAAAGAAAAATTTAATACAGAAATTGTTGGCCGATTAAGGGGTTTCGAGCTAAACCTAAACTATAGGTATAAGCATTGACACTTGGTTTCAAATCACTTCTATCAAAAACTTAATATCACAAAGTAATCAAGAATTCAAATTTTATACGAAGAAATTACTAATTTAGAAAAAAGTAAACCGGTTTTCCATACTGTACTTGTATACATCTGCTTTTTGACATGATTTACTGGCACATACATCTGGTACACATAACTTACTGGCACATACATCTGGTACACATACCTTACATCTGGTACACATACCTTACATCTGGTACACATACCTTACATAACAAATATCTAATACCAATGACTGAAAATCAAAATTTGTATCTTGTCAATTTGGTGCATGGACGTCATTGAATGACATCGACTCTCTTATTTCGGATAATTTTCGGAAACGCCGCGCGTTTTCCTTGAATTTATGAGGGTGTGTGTCAAAACTTTCGTAACGTTACTTGAAACATTAAATCAATCAAAATGGACGAACTACCGTGGAATTTTGAAAATAAAATAATTCAATAACGCTTTTGTAGTATTTGACTTGACGTGAGATATATTCCATATCCAATCAAAACAAACTAATAACCTCTATGTCTTCCATATGACGCGATCAGATATCGAGTCTGTGACATATTCAGCACACAAAGCGGGCGTTCTCAGGATGACAAAGTTACGTTCGTCAATGAAGACAGACTAACATGGTGGCAAAGAAAAGTGGTTCTTCAGTAGCTGAAGGAGTTCGATACGGCCTTGAACACAAGCAAAGAATGAAACACTGAAAAATGCAGTATCTCCTAGGTACGCAGACCTTTAAAATACTACATAAAAGTTTCTTACGAATTTCATAGAAATATTTCGTAATTTTTTTTCACAGTCTGAGAATTGTAAGAAAACACAGCATACGCGTATGGTATATATTATATCATTTCCTTGTATTGTTTAATGGGTGCAGCTGCTCTCTGCCCCTCGTGGCGTGCACGTAACGGAGCAGGCGTGGGGTCTCGACGGAAACTAGGTCAACACACACAACAGGACTTCGGTCCACTTGTACTTCGGTACATCGACCTAGTAACTGTCGGGGCCTCAGCTAGCGACGAGGGGGTGACTCTGACAAGAGCCGTTTGTTATTTACCAGCGCAGCACTAAAGACCTCCGGTGTGAAATGTCCACCACTCTACCAGAAGCCCTGTGTGCCGGTGACGAGTGCTGGGTGACAGGGGATACTACACTAACAACAGCACGATGGCGGCAGACGGTTCCTCATACAGACGACAGAAGACCTCCCTAGCTAATAGTGTCTGTGCTGGGGGAGGCATCCTTACTTGCCACGTTTCGGACAGGGTCACTCACATCTAGGTCGGAATTGGCCACGTGGGTGACCTACTTTTGGGACTCTTAAATTTCTCTTTAGCCAGTGGAACTGGGGAGAAGTAAGATGAGCGACTGACAGCATGTGCTCTGGGAAGCCTGAAGGCAGGGGATGGTACCCCTATTATCATTGATTAGGCTACAGAGAAGCATCATGTGTGGGGCAGCTCTAGTTCTTGGGGTCGCATCATGCAGCAGGAAACCTGGAATGGGTGATATGCTAACTTAGGTTGGCCCGCCCAATCCGGGGAGCTCTGGAGTGGGTGGTGTGCTTGCTAACCTTTTTTGTTAGTAGGCCGACCCGCGTATAGAGTGGAGCTAATTTACGCCTAGTTGTGTTTTTGGCCGCTCTGGTGAGTGTTTGGTGTGCGTACTCACCCAGTCTCTCGGCAGTGAATGCGAAGGGTTCTCAGCATGTGGGAGACACTTCCGGCACTGTGCTAAAATGTGCGAAATGGCACCCGGTGTTTTATATGTACCCGTCAGTGGGGCGTTCGCACAGTCTAGCAGAGTTATACTAGAAGGCCTTGTTCATGCTGCGGCCGTGGTCGAGGCCTGAGTTAACCACTACCACCAGAGTATAGGCTATCGAATACTCATTGGATATCTCACCAGGAAAGCTAATTGATACTGACTGGAAATTGCAGTCAGGTAAATTTATCCTTATTCGGCTTCAAATTTCATTTTTCTAGGCTTAACAGGAGACATGCCGGGTACTCATCCAAAACATAAACTGCACTCGTAGTTTTTGGACGGTCCTTGATAAAATCCCTTTCAAATCAAAATCAAATCAGGTTAAATGGGTGTATAAAATTGTCACGGGGTGATAATGCCGCCCAAATCTTGCAAATAAAACATGTGAGTCTACGTAAATCAGTTCACTTCTAAGTTATATTTGTGAAATCGTTATAAGATGTAATAAGGCGGTTTTTTTACTACAATTCTTTGTTCGATGAAAATTCAATCTGTATGGCTATAAATAGTAAGAATTGTCAGACTAAGGATTTCAGAACTGTTAATGTACTAAGACTGAAAATGAACAATAACTTGCACCTTGCGACTCTATATTTGTACTCACGTGAAACTTTAAAGGGAAGTAATTGCTACGTGGGTTATGTGAATTCCTTTGTAATTGTGCTTATTATAGGTCCACCGGCCATCGAGGCTATAATCGGTACGACCCGTATGTGAATTCCGTACACGAATACTGAGTTTTATACTTACCGGTGATGAGGTTAATTTCTACCTTCAAAGTAAAATTGTAAGGAAATTCATTTTTTTGTACAAGAAATACGCATTGCATCTTTCTCTTCCGTACATAATACAAATAGCGCCATATTCGAGCTAAAATCATCTATTTTAGCGAGCTAGTCTTCCCATAAAAGGACTAAATTTTGTTTCATAAAATAGTGTCGTAGTAGTCGGATGTTTCTGACAGAGACAGAAATAGCTGAAGCAAATTGAGAGTTTTAACACGTATTGAATAAAGTTATCATCACTACATATAAATATTCTTGGACTCAATAAAGTAATACTTATTTTTTGTAAGATAATATAAACATTTTAACACTTCTATGCCAGGTGTTTGGCGAATGGCCAGGACCAAAAACATGTAGGCCTTAGAACCTGTCCCTAATGCTAAATATCTTAGTCTAAATTTATCCTCAGATCTTAGCTTTAATACTCGCATCGCAAGGATAACAACCAATGCCAACAGAACTCTGAGATTCATTAAACCAAATATAGCTACCAGCAATGAAAAAGTAAAAGAACTGGCAAACAAGTCCCTTGTCCGGCCACAGGTATAATATGCTTCTACCTTCTGGAGCTCTTACACAAAAACCAATATCAGTAAGATAGAGATAGTCCAGAGGCGTGCAATATGGTGGGTAAAATGTAACTATTCCTCTCTCTCGAGTGTTACAACTTACAGCTATGCAGGGTGATCTGGGATGGCAGTCCCTACAACACACAAGATTCGACTCCAGGCTCATTATGTTCTACAAAATACATCACAACATCGTAGCAATCAGACTCCCATCCTACGTACTCACCAGGCACATGCACCAACTGTCCCAAAGGATACAGGGGGCACTAGTCAAGATGTACCCAAACCAAGATGTACCCTGTTTTTTTAGTCAAGATGTACCCACATGAAAGTCAAGATGTACCCGCATGGAAGTCAAGATGTACTTATAAATGTTTTATAAGTGTTTAACAGAATTGAATGATGATAATTTTTGTAAATTGATAATAGAAAGGAAAAGGAAATTTGTCAAATATTAGATGTTTGATACTGAGTATTACACTCCAAATTTTTTATAAACAGAAATTTTTAATGTAAGAGACATTAAAATGAATGAAATGGGAACTTGTGAGAACTCATGATTGAGAGTGATGAAGTTGAAATTTCCAACCCTTACGTACTAGTTTGAATATTATCACATGGACATCTCATTAAGGATGTTATATAACATTTTTATAAACAGGTACATCTTGACTTTCATGTGGGTACATCTTGACTTCTGTTTGGTACATCATGGTATGGGTACATCTTGGTTTGGGTACATCTTGACTATAATCTGATACAGGTTACCTCTGATTACCACAAGTACTCATTTTCCCCACATAGTATCACCCTTTGGAACCAACTCCCATATGTAACATTGCTACTCTACCTGACCTTGGCCAGTTCAAGCAGGCTGTGGTAAATGTTCAGTATTAGTCAGGTGATCAATGTTTAATCTTTTAATTTTATTTCTGTAACCTTTGACCAGATACTTTCTTCTATGTCTCACTTTAACCTGACAAAACTTACTGCCAGGTTTTTTATTGTTTCACTCTTTATACTAACATATCCAACATGCACTTCAGTCCTGCCTCTAACACTCAAGAGAGGGGTTGGCAGTATCCAGAGATAGATAGATATCTGTAGGAAGTGGCTTCTCGTCCGGTATACGCGACAAAATTATCTCAAAATGGCATAGATGTTAACATGCACATGACTGACAAAACTGTGAATGGTATTATGTACACTGATGATCCAAAAAAGAGATGACAAAAGTCTCTTTCTAATTTCAACATTTAATATGATGTAAATTCCACATCATGATTTACATGCTTGCATGCTATCCTCTTCTTTCAATTATGAATCCTATTCAAAACATAACAAAACTTTTTCTTGTGGGTAGAGAACAATTAGAATTAATTCAAGAATGTAAGTGAGTTTGCTGGTTAAAAACAAAACTTCATTTTGACATGAATATTTAGCCAATCTTTATAAAGACTGGCCTAGTTTTAAAAATCACTAAATTGAAAATCACGGTATCTTCCTGAATGTGTGTCCAAAAACTTTGATGCATTCCCTTCCATTAGTGTACATTTTGTCATCAACCATCCAAAAATTGTATTACGATATTTATCTTACCTTAGTGGAATTGTTTCGCAAAAATATAACTAGATCACCGGATAAACATCACAGATATTAAGTAGCTGTCTAGATCATTAACACGAAAGTCATTTAACTACCATGGCAGTAATATGCCACCATACAATTATTGCAAGTTTTAGTTCTAGTTTGAGAAATTAGTACTACTACTTAATATGTTTTAAATTATCAACCATTAACCATGATAGAAAAAAGCTTTGTCATCAGCCAGCGGGTTAGATTTGACTGGTTAGTCTATTACTAACTTATATGATATTTTTAAATACTGATATAATTATGTTTCATTTCATATTCCAGATTTAATACGTAATACAGATGTCAGAATGCCAGACATAGAGGTAGGTTTATTTGAAAGATAATGTATGACTACATTGTATTATAGTTAAAGACTGTTTAGAAATGAGCCCTGCTTACAATAACCTACATTTTGTTTTACAACCAGCATTGATCCAGGTTAGCTTAAATGTTCTGTCTAATCAGCGTCCAGTCTATATACATGTTCTTGTCACATGGTACCAAAATGTGTCTGCAGTCGGGTGATGAAGGTCAATGAGTTTAGTCACTAAGCCTTTGAGTTACTGATGGTCATGGGTTATATCCCTGACACAGACCTGACTTGTAATATTAAAAAGTTCACACTTTGTTGTGGAGGTTGTGAGTTTAGATCTCGACTGGTCCTTCCCAGAAGATGTCTGCCAGTGTTAATATTAAGTACTGTTACACCTCAAGAAAAAAAGCAAAATGGTGTCATTCTAGGATTATGAACTTAAATGTAAAACAATAAAAAATGATTGATCTGTATTTGACTAGATAATATGGTAAAATATGATAAACGTTTCCTCCATATGAGGGATAGTCAAACTAAGTTCTCTCCTGAAATATGTAAAGTCCTGGCAAGTCGTTGCAGCCTCAGTATCATTGTATGACTGATGCTACTGTCCATTCTGGTCATCAAATTGTGGCTATCAGTTTTGTAGATTGGTCAATACATATCTACAATACGACTGAATTGTAATTTGAGAAAATGTTTTCCTTTCTAGGTGTAACTAGTAAACTACATGTATGAACACACTGCATTGAATTTGTACAAGTGTCTTTAGATTAGTTAACAGGCCAGCAGTACATGTACTATGAGATTGATCAGTCAAATTACCAATTAAACTTCAATGTCAACAGCATATTTTTTTGGACAGACTTACTTGAATTAAATTGTAGCATAACAAGCATAAAGGATTCCTGCTTTATTCTCCAGGTTTTCTCAGAGGTAATCGCAACACTGTCACAGTCCTTTATAGAACTTATCCCTGGAGACAAAGATGGATTCCTTAGCAACCACCTAGATACACTTGGTATATTTATTCATCAAGAGCCAGACAGAAATCTGATCTGTCTCTCTGGAAAGCTTGATAATATAAACAAATCAAAACATATTTTGGAAAACAGTCTTCTATTGAATTCAGATGAAATTAAATCAGAAGTTTCTACTAATGATGGTATCCATAGCGACAAAGATACTGTATGGGATACTGATGAGCATAAAGAAAGAACTGATGACACCACTTTGACCAAAGAAATTTCTGATCTTGATAGTATAAAAAATTACTTGGAAGATGTTGATACTGAGGACTTGGATACAACTTCTGAAACATGTCAAAAAGATGCAAAAGTTACAGTCTCCAAAAGTGGAAGAAAGATCAAATTACCTGTGAAATTAGAAAATTATGATGACTTGACACTAGATAAGGATGAAGATTTGGACAATAATCAAGTTGGTAATGAATTTAAGAATGCTTCAAGAGAGAGAAGGAAGAGAAGAGCTGGACGGCCAAGAAAAGTGAAAGGAAGAAAAGAGCCGGAAGTGATGGAATCAAAGATAACTGATGATAATGCTGAAGATACTGAAATTAAAGAATTGCCAGATGCAGAATCACCAGAGGAGGCTAAAACTAATGTTTATTTGAATAAAAGGGACACTTCAAGGCGTAAATTTAATTTAATCTATGAAAAAGCTTTGTTGGGAAAGAGGGGTATCAAAAAGTATTATGAAGACAGGCTTCCGTTTAAATTTTTCTGTAATATTTGTTCCTTTAAGAGCAAACGAGAGAGTCACTTTCACAAACATCTGGAACTACACAGTAAAAATCCTGATTTAAAATTACATAAATGCGATAAGTGTGATTTCACTGCTGTTCGAGTAAGTGTTTTGCAGCGACACTCATTGAGTCATGTGTCAAACGAAGGCGATATTCTAAAATGTTCAGAATGTTCATATACCACTAATAACGAAACTTTCCTGAGAATGCATTATAAAAGACATGTGAAGAAAGCCGAACATAGCTGTAAATTCTGTAATTTTTCCACAATGTACAAACAGAAATTGTTAAAACATCTGGAGACACATGCGTCTGACTCACCAACAATGAAAGGGTCAGCAGTTAGAAGTGCCGCCTCGTTTCAGTGCGTCAAGTGTCCCTACCAAACTGCCAACAAATTGAACTTCCTTAGACATCAGAAGGCTGTTCATCTAAACCAAAGGCCTCATCTCTGTGATACATGTGGGATGGCATTCAAAAGGCAAGTTAAGGCAACAAAAAAAAATGTGTGTTTCTGGTGTCCTGACCAACCTTAACATTTAACTGCCAATGGCAAACTATTTTATGAGAAAATGATCCAAAAAATCAGACAATTGCTTCAGAGCAAAAAGGCGAAATAAAATTCTTTGGCAGAGACTGGAAATGCACTTTTTTTGTTTAGCCTAATACAATAACTTTTGATGTATCAATTTAATTTTAAAGACTTAATGGTGGTTATTCACATGATCATATTCTAACTATTTTTTAGATTTGGTTTTCTGATAGTATTTAACTTCTTTAATACAAAATGTAAAATGATAATCACCTTAATGATTGTTATTTTTATTTCTTACCATTATTTAAGGAAATAGCGAGATTTCCTTCTTGTGTGTACAATAAAGACTTAATAATTGATAAAAGTACTATATACATGTTATACAAACCATTAAGTTCTATAATTGTGAGCTTTGAAGAGGTAGACATGAAATACAGGTTGTCAGCCAGTTTCTTGATAACATTCTAAAAGAATATTTTCTTGGTTTTTGTAGAACGGATGCCTTGCAGATCCACAAGGAGGTTCACAAAGATAGATCAGAAAGAAAGTTACCTTTCTCTTGTAAAGTGTGTCAAAAGGCATTTAAATCCATGGTAATGTGTCATTCATTATGAAAAATATTTAATGTCCTGTTTTACAACCATTAGAACAAATAAAATGACTGTTTTCTTTACATTTTGTTAATGTTTTCACATTAATATAATATAGCTGATCAATGCACTTATGATATTGTTAGGAGAGTTTTCGGGGTCTGAACATTTTTCTCAAAAACTATTTTCTTGTTATTGTTTAATTATCAAGTATTAAGATTTAACTGTCGGCTATTAAAAAATGTATTAATATTTATGTGTAGTTTAT
>JAUMHA010103959.1:0-17927 GCA_032359765.1 Saxidomus gigantea
CATTTCTTTATCCATATGCTTGTCACCTCTCAAGTGTATGAAATCACTGAAAATGCTTTCTAAAGAACATATAACTGGATTACTGTCTGACACTTTCTGGATAATTGGTTTGCTGTATCCATGGTCTTGCTCTATTGTTTCATCAACAGATTCATCAATATTAATAACCTTAACTTCATCTACAACAGAAACATTCTTCTTTGGAGACTCAAGTCTCAACTGTTTTCTGGATTTTGAAATTGGTACACATGACTGACTATTGGTGGACTTTGGTGTCAATGGAGATTGGGTGCATCTCTTAACCCTTACTGACCCTCCTGCAACGTATTTTACAGCAGATGTTCGAAGCTGAACGATAAAATCATATGTCTGTGTAATCTTAGTGTAACAGTTTCTGCAAACGCACGTACAATCTAAATCAGATAACGTTGAAAATAACAATTCATCATCTAACAATATTCTTTACTTACTACAAAACCCATCTGACTTTGTTTTCCTACTACTCAATTTATAACATCTAGAATTGCTTACGCAACATACAAAACATGTCACTTCTGTCGTTTTCAACGGTGTGGAAGCCATTTTGAAGTACCATATCACGTGAAAAGTAAAAAGTCACGTGATGCCGAAAGTAGTCCGAGCCTATGACAGAGGTGAATGTAATGATAGCCGATAGTGTAGAGAGTGAGCGCCTTAGTGGAAAATGATACTTATTTACGTTAAAAAAAATAACGACGTATTTATGTCATACTTTACAGTGAAATACTGAAATATATCGGTGAAATTATAATTGGTGTTTCACTGTTTCAAAGCAGTGAAAATATTGTTTCTTTGTTCACTGTTTTTGCCGAGATACTTTTTTAAAAACAAAAAAGAAACACAGATATTATCATAAATTCTATACAATAGTCATGATTTAACACCCAGAATCTCTAGCTCGTTCTCGATACAAAAATAGCATACAGATGACTGACAGTGAGTGAAGACCGTCCTTCTTGTCGTGCCACCGAAACTATTTTAAAGTGGGAAAAACGTGAGAAACGTTGGCGTAAAATACAAGATTGGCGTGACGTAAGAAGACGTTACTGACGTCTTCTGACGTTTCTTTGCGTTGTTGCTTTATTATGCAGAAGTCACTTTAGATGACAAATGTACTATGTAGTCAATACTTAAATTTTAGATTGGAATGGACACCGTATTTCAATAAAATAATAACAATTGATCTGTGTTGTAAACTAGTTCGACACCATTTTATTTACTTGTAACACGGATCTGTTGTCGTATAATGTTACATTAATAAAAACAATACAGCAAACATTCGGCGTAAAACTGAAGAAGAAATATCATTTTACTTTCCGAATTCAGCCCAACATAGAATATCTTCAATCTAAGAATGCACAGGACAACAGTGTGCATGGCGGTTTTTCGGTTGAGTGATGCTTGCCGGTATGAACGTTTTATATAGAGTACTTACCTTTATTTTGATACAGTGTTTAATAAATTACTCTTACTTACAAAATCGACTCAGTCAATGGTGGCATAAAAGATACCTAGTTGTTTTCCGTAGAGATATAAATTGAACAACAACAAACTTTCTGATACAGTAGCACGCAAGAAAAGATAATATGAGGAGACGTCAACACCATCAATGCCAGACGAGCGATTTAGTCGGGTTACATACGATATTATTACAGTTTAAATATCTTTATCATATTCATTTAGAGTCAAACCGTGTATCACAACAACATTTAGGCCATCACTTTTATTATGATAAAATGCTGTCTCAGTTTTAAGAAATTTTCTTTTTATTCGGAACAGTCCAGAAAATACTTCTCATTTTACCCGGATATAAAACAACATTCTTTTATTTTTTCTGCAAAAAACAAAATGAAAACAGCAGTATGTGCTATAGAATAGTAAATAATAATTCTTTGAAATTGTCTTCGCCCGTTTATTGATCTATGTGTCTGTAGTTTCCCTTCAGTAGTAGCACAGACGGGCACGTTCGCCTCAGGATCGGAAGGTCCTGGTTCGATCACAGTTCGATCCAGTGCGACGGCGGTTGTGTCAATAGGCAAGACACAAATATTTACGCATTGTGTGTGTGTGTGTCTCTCTCTTCACGATTGATTTAATCTGGAATGTGTTTCCAGAGCGATTATCTAAGTTGTAAGAAATTGTTTCGCAATCGAGAATAAATAAATTAGTATAAATTGATAATTTCCCTTCAGTTTCCATAGGAACTGTATTTTTTATTTCCGAATGCCAGTAGTTGCGTTTGCTGTCAAAAATTGATAAAACAAATTATACGCCTCTTATTAAGAACCTAACCGAAAAGTAAAGGGAAATAAATGAATGATAGCGTGGTTGGGCAAAGTCGAACCAGCTATATTCAATAAAACATCGCTTTTGCCGCACGTTTCCCTGACATCAAAATACGGGTATGAATAAAAGATATTGAGCCGACTGGAGTGGTTTTTATTAAGTACAAGACATGTATGATCCAATAAATGGACTGTCATGCGAATAGAATTACCAAGGGGAAACATCTGAGGTAATTGGTTGGGGTTACTGCTGAATACATCCTGATTGATAACTGTCGTATCTATGCCCTCTTCATGCAGATTTTACTAGCATGTATCTGATTACCTCAGCAAATTAAGTTCATGTACACTGATGTTTGCGAAAAACTGTCATCTTTAAATTACTAATATAAATGTTCTGAAACTAATTTATTATTGTAAATTAGCGTTATCTTCAAAATTTATGCCTTGGTATTGTTGCGATGGCCGCCGAGAGGTTTGAGGCGTTCGAAATTTGCATTGCTAGCCTATGCCGCCGTACGTACAGGTCACGACTTCTGCTTTTTAATGTGTTTTTTTTCGATGTATGTATAGGTAAGCCCTCCATAAAGCCCACAATACTGTACAACTGGCCAGTATTCCCGTAAATCATACACTTTTTGCGACACTCGCAACTATTATTATACATGTTCTATACACTATAATATAGAGTAGTCATTTCGTGTTTTAAAAAATCCATATAATCTTAGAATGAATGTGTTTGCTTCTTTTTGTATAATGTTAAAGATTGTTGTTGATTAGTCTAAACGAAGACGATTTAAGTGTGTTTCAACCAGAAGCCTTTTACTTCTTAATTTGATACGAGGATTGCTATATATTACATGTAAATGAAACACTTTAAATCTCGCAAAATATATTGCCGTACGTACAGGTCACGACTTCTGCTTTTTAATGTTTTTTTTTCAATGTATGTATAGGTAAGCCCTCCATGAAGCCCACAATACTGTACAACTGGCCAGTATTCCCGTAAATCATACACTTTTTGCGACACTCGCAACTATTATTATACATGTTCTATACACTATAATATAGAGTAGTCATTTCGTGTTTTAAAAAATCCATATAATCTTAGAATGAATGTGTTTGCTTCTTTTTGTATAATGTTAAAGATTGTTGTTGATTAGTCTAAACGAAGACGATTTAAGTGTGTTTCAACCAGAAGCCTTTTACTTCTTAATTTGATACGAGGATTGCTATATATTACATGTTAATGAAACACTTTAAATCTCGCAAAATATATTGATCAATACATTGGAATAACTAATTGAATTAGGCCCGTGATACAAAATATTTCACCAAAAAGCAAATTTAACCGCAAAAGTCTATACTTATCAGATAAACTGTTTTTTTCTAAAATATTTCTGAATTTATCTGAAATGTTCCAACAAATCCGATTTTTCAAAAGGTACACTATGCACACATGAGAAAATAGTGTCACAAAACTAAGTTGAGAATACCTACTTCAAATAAAACGAATACGTTTGTATAACGGATTACATATTACCGATTACAGTACTGTTGTGGGTCCGGCATTTCTAATTGTGACATATCATAGCTGAAAATTTGAAAAAGAAAATCTGGAAACACTTTCTTTATGAAAGATAATTTTAGATATATATTGAGTAGTATTATTTAAAAAAAGATAACGATGTAACTGAATTAACTATGGCACTCTCACTTGGGCTTCAAAACTGCATACAATTATAAATTGAATGCCGAATGTTATTCACAATAAAACTGGTCAAATGCTAAACAACTGACTGCTTTATTTCCTGAACAACCATGTAATTCCTGTGCATAGAATGTCAATATGTTTACAAAGAAACTATGAACAAACGTTTTGTATTATTTTTTATTTAAAATATTCAATTGTTGTAGAGTTGGTACATATATATTGTAAGCATGTATGCCAAATGAATAAAATATATCATATATTTACGCATTGCTAATTGCCGAATATACATCTCGTTTAAATTCGTTTACGTTAATTCCGATGCTTCCAAGTATGATTTATTTAGAGCTTTTTAGCAAAGAGTGTGGTATGTTGATACCTTTGATATGAAAACATGATGAAAGGTTTTGCCACTGGCATGATTTCTCTAAGTCGTTTATTTTATTTTTTTCCTGTAGCCTTTCTTTGCTGTCATTTTTTGTAACACGCTGCGGTGATTAAATCGCTTAAAACTCTATTCTGTTGTATGACATGATTTTGTTCTGCATATATAAAGTCTTGAATTTGTCCCTACATTCAGAGACGTGTCACATTTTATCTTTATTAGAACAGAAACATAAATCTGCAGAATGAACACATATATTGTACTTGCCTTGGTGGTCTTTGCCGTGGTTTCTATGGTAAACGGTAAGTGTTAAATAATATTCATATCACATTTAGTGTATGCCTTTATATTTGAAATATAAATCTAAAAATACTTTACAGTTGTACATGTATCTGAAGCGTGTACATAGTAGTTTTTGTATCTTTATATGAACTTATTTATCGATTTTTTTGTGTGAATGATCAAGCTTTGTGAAATAGATGCATTCACATTTTACAATAGAAATACGTTATCGTTATACTCAAAACATATTTAGTACCTCTATTCAAATGATTTAATTACTTCGCTATTTGCTAAACCATTAGTAACGGTTTTGTATCGCTCGCCATTTAAACTTATTATTCCCACAACGAATAAAACAAGAAATGTAGTTTGCGGGTAATTTTCAAACTCAACACATTCGAATGAGCGCATGAACAATTTTATGTAAAAGACTATCCTGCCAATAACTGTGTGTTTTAATATGATACAGGTGATTTGAATGATGACAAGGTCGCATTAAACGCACGACTGAGGAGAGGTGCTTGGCATGGCGCCTTTAAGACAAATTCCAATAAAGAAACTAAATACCATAAGAAGGTTTTCACCCACAAGATGTCCACTAATCCCGAGGGCGATGTAAGCATTGATACGAAACATCATCATGAGAAAGGTGGATCGTCTGAAAGAAGCAACAATTCCGGTCGTTTCGCTTTTGGAAAGCATAACGGACTGGGCAATGGACATGGAATAGACAACGGAGGGTAGGTGGCTCTTAAGTCAGATCGAACTATTTTGCCTCAATTAGCAACACTTAAACCTGATTTAATTAATGAGAGGTTGCATGAAGTCGGTGGTTCCTATCACGGCTAAGCATTTGCATCAATCAAAAGCAAATTGCTAACATTTGTTTCGCCAAAAATATTATCCCTGTGTTTACAAATGTAAGGTGTTTTAAACAGGTACACCTGCTATCTGGGAAAATATGTGAAAAAAATGTTCTTCATAAAACTTACATAACATTTTATATACCATTAAATAGTTCTGTATTTGAAACATTATTACTATTATTACACTTTGATTCCAAATGAGGCACATGCATTTCTATGTCCCATTGCAACTTGATTTTCAACGAATGTATTAACGAACAAATAAGCATTACCACGTGTAGCAGAATAACTAGATTTTCCTTGCGTAATGTCATGTTAATTATCCATATATATTTCTATTCGTGCTTGCAGTTTAAATGCTGTAAACAAACATATCAATGACAACCATTACCTTCAAAATTGTCACGAATTTCAATTGCAAACAAAATAAAACTTTTTAAACTGCGGATGTGCAGTACTTTTTCTTGACATGTACAATAAACAAACAGAAGGCACAAGATTAGAATAACTAAGACTATCACAACATTGAACTTTAGTTATATGGACTTTTATGGCTAATAAAATGGCTTTTTTTATCTACTTTTCACAATATTTTACCTTCTTTTTCAGCTGGTTTGATGAGGAGTAACATGATAACTGAAGTCAGTGAAATGTTGAAGAGATGTATAAATAAATACAGAGAAATTTAAACAATGTTTGTTCATAATTCTTACCTCTTGTTAGCTCACCTGGCTTTGCCAGGGTAAATTCTATTCCATGCAGAACTCTGGTTGCTAAACAAATAGGAAACACTTTTAAAATCTTCTTCTCTGAAACCACAAAGCATAGAGCTTAGATAGTTGGCATGTAACATTGCCTAGTAGACCTGTAGTCCTGTACCAGGATTGTTCAAAATATTAGCCCAAGGATAAAAAAGGACCCCGCCCGGGCCACTTGGTCGTACAAAGGCTTATAAGAAAATCTCCCTGTCTGAAACCATAGGGCCTAGAGCTGAGATATATGGCATGAAGCATTGCCTAGTAGACCGCTACCAAGTTTTTTAAATCATGACATTTGCGTCAAAACGGACCCAGTCCGGGAGGGGGATATCTTGATTTTACATAGGGAAACCTTTAAACGTCTTCTTCTCTGAAACCACAATGTCATTAACTTAGCTATTCAGCATGTAGCATTGCCTTGTGAACTTTTACCACGATTGTTCAAATCATGACGCCCGGTAGAAAATTTACCCTTTCCATAATAGAGTCCATGTGAAGGTAAAGGTAGTGATTTCGATCTGTATTTTAGGAGTCATCGTCATTTGAATAGTACTTGTGTAGGAAACATTTTCATATGATGATTGTATACATGTATATTCACTGCATCATGGAATGGATCAATAATACCCAACAGGCTCCATAACTTTATGTCAAATACTGTCTGTACTATTACTACCCGTAAGCTCCACCATTTTATAGTCGGAAAGGTGCATAAAGATTTACCCCATTGCGTGTTCTTATCTTTGTATGCGTACATGCTTTGAAAACAACATCTTCAACAGCGCAACGCATGTCTGGGGTCACGTAACTGGAAGTCACTGGTGAGGTGGCAATGCTCCGTTTATCACTGTACCGGTAATTATGAATACATTCGTTAACGATACAGAAAATACTTAGTTTAAACAACTGAGATTGTACTAAATTCCACTGGTAAACAGTGCAGTAACCTAAATTTGCTACAAAGGCAAAGACTATTTTAATAAAAAGATGATGAATAATCGTGTTTTATATTAAACAATTTACGTTTTCGGCAAATATCAGTTATTTTGGTAAATAGTCAGGATTGGGGGCAAAAACATAACAGACCAGACAAAAACACGTAAAAGACCGATCGTACCGGAAATGCTCGCCAATATGGTTGAATAATATTAAGCACTAATAGCAGTATCGAAATAATTCATCTGTTATAGAAACTATAAATTTAATGTAAATTCACCGCACGGATTTATATATTTGTATATGGGCCTGCTTATGTTTTAACAAGTTTTGAGTATTTTCTGTTTATATTATTTGGTTCATATCAGCGGATATTTCCTATACGTTTCGTAAGCCACAATCGGCCTTTTCCTTGGTTTAGTCTTTTACCCCCCATCAATTGAAATTTACTAAATAGAAAGACACCAAAATTGCCCGCCGAATTATGATGTTGGAAACTTAACATTCGCATAGAAAATACAGAATGTAGCCTATGCTCACTACAGGTGACCACTATATCATATACATTCATAAATCTCCATCACGATCATGGCCTCGTTTGGACTTAACAGTTCAGAGAAACACGTGACTGTGAACTTTGTCTGCCATTTCGACCTTTGCGGATTATGATGTTAGAAACTTAAAGGTCCATTACTGACACCAAATCGAATTTTCTTTTAAATCTGGAATCGTAACGGGCTTCTTCTCAGAACGAGAAATATGACATACTGAATCGAATGTGAACATATTGCGTTGAAAATTTGAGTTTAACAAAATCACTAATAAATTATATTTTGCCTTTCCAAAACCGAAAGTAGGTTTTCCAGTTTTCAGAGGTCTTCGTAATGGTTGTACATAAATACGCATGCCTATTTTAGATTATAATTGAGGAACTTTACTTCAAATGATGTGCAAAGTATATGTCTGACTGTTTACAACATTCAATAAAGCGAAAGTAGGACAAAGGTACCACCCAGGTCAATCGAAGGAAATGCACAAACATTCACTCGTTTTTCTGCAGCAGTATTTCAGACAGGGAAATACTCCACGGCTATTGTAAAGTTTTAGAAGCCAGCTTCAAACTGTATTTTCCTGCTACAATTCCTGATTTAAAAGAAAATTCGATTTGGTGTTAATAATGGACCTTCAACATTCGCATGGAAAATACAGAATATAGCCTTTGCTCACTACAGATGACCACTATACACTATATATCACCATCTTTGTAGGTCAAGTCCAATTATGGCTACGTACGTGCACTTGAATGATAGTCGTTTTACAATTTTACACTTGCATGTTAGCGGAAGCATCCTTTGGATACTTTCCTATGTACGAGTAACTTGAATAAGTGTCAATTCAAGAAATATTTTCTATTTATCTGCAGCTTAATTATTTATTTTAGAGGACCACGTGATTCGTGAAACATGTATCTGGCACATGTTGATACTAGTTATTAAATTTATTTTCATTTTTTTTCTTGCTTTGATATACAAACACGGTTGAGTTATTGTGTGCGATATATGAATAGAATGATGTCAAACACTAAGCCAGATGATAATCAACATTTATATAACTAACGTTATACTGATAATGTGAAATTTTTAAAAAGTTGTTCGTTGTATAAATCAATCTTTTTTTGAGATAGCCGAATTTGCTACATCTCAAAATTGCAATTTAGAAATATGTTTAATAATACCTCGAAATTAGTCTTTGACAGTGCAAGATATATTCATTCGATTCATAAGCTTGAAGGAATGGGTCCAAAAACAGAGGACTTTTTAAAAATGCTTGTACTAAATTGCACTTGTCTATCAGTTGTAATGGGTTAATTTCAGTGACGTCATTTTCACTTTTTATCTCAGTTTTTATCCGACAAAAAAGCAGATATTATTTTATATTTCGCAATTAACGATCAAAGAAAGAGAAACACTTGGAGAGTGTTTGTAATCTTGTAGTGATGGCCAACAACAACATTATATGCTTCATCTTTAAAGTTGTTTCAAAGTCCATCAATCTTACCACCATAGGACACTCGTATGCATCTTTTTTCTCCAGTTTCAAATGGCGCAGACGATAAAAAATTGTGACCTACTTATACGATGTACCGAAGCCTGGAGGCTCAGACGTTACTTCAGTATACAAGAGACATTTCCACAGACTGAGTTACAGAATCAGAAAGAAAATCAAGATCAAAATTGTACATAAAATACGAATAAGTTTAAGCCTAATGCAAGACTCGATACAAGGTATAATATTCTAATATATCCATATAAATTCCAAGGTTAGTCTACAATGTATAACATAGGCAAACAAAGTACTGTCATCTGTATATTAATAATTTAGCCATTTGCATTCCTTTTATGAGAGGGGCATACAACAAAACTTTACGTTTATCAAATTAAAAACAAAATAGATAAAGTTCAATAAATTTGAATGAAATATTCAATTATGCCTTTGAAAGTCTTGTTACAACGTCATAAAAGTTAAAGCTACTCACATGTTGTAGTTCATTCCCATGTATATATGTTGCAAAATTGTTAAAAGACTGTGCCCCTTCCTCGAAGCTGCTCGTTCACAGTTGTCGGTGACAAAATTGAACATAAATGTAAAATTAATGGCTAGAATCGAAAGCAAAAGTAACATTCTACATATAAATTTGAGAAAGGTTTATGAACATTTTGGTGAGTTTGATGTGACGTCAGCGCTACACTTTATATTTATATTGGAATTTCAAAAGCGTTCTGAAATGTGTTAATTTCAGACAGTTCAAAGCACCTTGTTTTTCCAGAAATATCTGAGAGCGAGCAGCTTTAAGAAAAAAGTTGGATACCGTTCCAGCTTTTCTTACTTTACCTGTTGTTACAATTGCGTCTACTTTATGTTTTTAAAATCACATATTAATGCAATCACATCTCAAAATGTACAAGGGAATAATATAATACTTCTTCAACTAAAACATAATTATTCTTTTTCAGGGGAAGAACAAAAAGTTGATAAAAACATACGAGGACTAAAATAAACTTCTGAAGTAGTGTAATTCAAATTCAAATGTGAATAAACGACTACAACTTCTAAAATGTGTCCTTTTTGTATGTATATAGTAACTACAATAGAAATATACAGAGTATCGTGGACAGGCAAAAATGTTTATACCATCACATTGATGAGTGAACTAATCATATAAAATACAATGTACAGAGAGAAAGAAAGCGAGTTACACGGTCATGTTTACACACAAATGAACGGCAAGTATATATTTATTAAGTAATTTACACACAAAGTCAATTAATAGATAAACGTAACAATAAAATCCAACAAAACAAGATATGTTTCAAGATTTATGATAAATGGAATGTTTTATAACATCAAGAGACAAATTGCCAGTCATGAGCACTATCAATAGTTTTGTTTAATTTGTGAAGACTTTTGCAAAGACCTTTTTAAACATGTAATGGTTTATGCACAACACAATGATAAAGGTGAAAACCTTCGGAGATTTTAGCAAATGAACTTTTAGCGTTTGCCAACGAAACCGAAGATTAAGCCTTAGCTCTGTGGAAAACAGCATTTGACGTTTTGACTTTAGTGCATTTCCCAAAAAAATAAATACATTATGTGGGATCAGTGTTTGGAAACAAAATGTAAAAGACACCTGCAGGAAATGGGATGTTCAGCTGCTCGAAAGTAAAGTCAAGTATCCTGTCACGCACTATACACTTAAATGTTATTATATTCATACTCTTCGACCAGTGTATTAACTATTTAGATATTCAGTGTAATTCAAATTATGAGTTTGATTCTTTTCCAGCATGAAATTAGAGCTTTTCACACTACTTTGTGGCTATCCTTTGACACATTTATCTTTGTACTCGGTTTAGATATGCCCATATTTTGTCTAAAACAGCAGCAAGGATCGGGAAGAAAATGTACAATTACTTATTACGCATAACAAATGCAATTTTGAATTATATAAACCCGTTAACCTTTACATGTTTTTCAAAATATAATGTTTTATATATATGCTAAGACGTCTGTGTTTTAGGCCTCCGACATGGGAGTGGAAGGTCGAAAGTTAGAATGTCAATAGTGATCCGCTTAGATATGGCATTTGGTGAACCACCAGATAGTTAAATAATGGTATGGTTAAAAATGTACTGTATGCCAATTGCCAGGTGCCTGGTATCAAAGGGATGGATTTGGGAGGAAATTATACTAGCTCATTAGTCCGTAACGACTGGCTCTTAAGTAGGTATGACACTGAAATAAACAAACGCCTTACTTTAACCTTTTGTTTCCATGCTATACTGATAAATGCATTGCAGTTGATATGTTTCACCTATTCTAATGTGTATTGCTACTGATCTGGTGAGAGAAAAAATGTGCATAGACGTATGCTTAATATTGATCTAAATTAATAATTTTGAATCAGTAAGGATCTTAAAACGTCTTGTGTTTATGTATATCATTTATACTCTATTGTATTTTGATTTATTTATTAACTGTTTTGGATTTGGAATCGTTCAAATGCTTTGTTTTAGTATAAATGTCATTATTGTTGCATTTCTGTTAATCTCATATCGTAAACCTTGAAATCTTAGGTAAAAAGTGTGAATCGTCTGACATTCTGCCATGTCATGTGTGACTTGTTGAAAAAAGGAGTGTATTCCTGCATAGCCACTTCTTTCGGAACAACTTTCTTGAATTGTTTCGGCTTTTTAGCGGAAAGTTTCGTTACATAGAGTGGTTTAAACTGTCAATGCATTTTGATAAAAGTTGGTAATTTATTTAATTTTCAGCGATATTAGCAAGGAAATAGTAAAGTTAAAAAGCATATCGTATAAATGATTTAGTCTATCTTATACATGTTTCTCAACGTCATGCTCATACAATTGCTATGACAATATGTCTTATCCCCTAACCATACACTACTGTTCATAACATTTCATAAACTTTTAACAATGTTTTTTTTTCTTATACCCTCGACCCCGTTACCTCTAGCTGGTAGAAATGTATAATATTTTAAATGTACAAATGTAATATTTCTTTGCAGTGCAGGGGTTAACCACTGACTGTATACGCCTTGTTTAGATATTGAAGAGAATTAGGGAATTTTTGTAACATATATTCAAGGGTCGTGTTTCTGTGTTTTGTTTGAATTGTTCAGATATTGAAAAGTCCTTTCTAAAACTGAATAGGGTTACATTCTTTGTACATTGTAATCACAATTAAAGGGACATACACTATAACTGATGTGAAACTAAATAACCCCCAAAACATAAATAATATAATCTTTGGAAGTTTTATAACTGAACCTAAAAGTTTCAGCTATGCATATCAGTCATCATCAATAAAATCAGCAGTTTAAAATATACCACAGTACCATAAACGATTCAATAATCTATGTAGAGTTGTTGTTGTACTATTAATGGGTGGATGCGATCTATTACAGAAAGCCTCTATATTGATTAATTGTGGTAAAACGAGGCATATTTCGCCATAGTTTCTTCTTTGAAATTGTATTTATTCAATATTTTACGTTCATTGAACACAACTTCAACCGCAAAAAAGGGGACTGGCGGTGTAAAGGTTAAGGTCTCGGCTGCTCATCCCGGAGGATGCGGGTTCGACCCCACTGGGTCACGACCGTACTTCCTCATATGCCACCAGTACTGGTTCTTCCAGGAAGCGGACTCTAGAGTGACTCGATAAGCTACAAACTTTCTTTACAATCGAGCTTAAATAAATTAGTATTAACTAAACTTAACGCAAAACAACTTTATAATTATCAGATGAAACAGAGTTATAACTATAGTAACGTGATCCAGAATGCCGGGTTTGCTCGAGTTGTGTGTCGGATCATACTGAGTATTCTTTGACATCGACGAAAGCCCGTCCGGCTTATTGATCACATTACTGTACAAATACCTTTTATATTATATGACTTTTGACACTTGGCTGCGTGCATACAATAAATTAAAATAACACTTAAGCATTAAATTGAAGAAAAACTTTTTTGCGAGAAATATGCGTTGTGCGCGACGTTATGTAATTAACGTCATCGTATTAACAAGAAGTAACGACCCGGTCAACGCGACGCTATTAACGTCATGTGTATTTCAGAGCCTATTGAATGTACTCTTACAAATAATGGCACTGTGCGTATTGCAAGTATATACAATACAGATTATTTTCTGTTAGGCCGTAATTGATGGTTAAATAAAAGTTGACAGAATACTTATAGATATATGATAAGCTGTTTTATTGTCATATATGTTCTGAGTTCGAATCCGATTTTCTGTTTGTATTTTGATAAAAATTAAATAAATTCCGTCACACCCTTTAGATAAAGGCAGTTTATAAAGATACACTAGGTACACATGAGAAAATCGTATTACAAAATGACTTTTTACGGATTACAGAAATGTATTGTGACCGGCAGATCTAATAGTGACATATCACAACTGAAAACTGAAAATTTGAAAACTCTTTCTTTATAAATGGATAATTTTAGTTATATATTGATTAGTTTTCTGTTAAAAAAGGATGACGATGTAACTGAATGAATTATGAATTACTAACAATGTCTTCCAAACTGTATACCATTATTAATTGAATGCCGAATGTAATACACAATAAAACTGGTCAAATGCTCAAAAACCAACTGCTTTATTTACTGAAGACAACCAGGTATACATGTATCCTGTACATACAATGTCAATGTTTTAACAAAGAACTTTTGAACAAAGGTTTTTTATTACTTTTATTTAAGATATTCAATTGTTGTAGAAATGGTATATATATTGTAAGCATGTATGCCAAACGAATAAAATCTATCATACATTTTTGCATTGCGAATTGCTGAATATACAATATGTTGTACGACTATATCGTGTTTAAATATGTTTACGTTAATGCCGTTGCTTCGGCTGAAGTATGATTTATTTAGAGCTTTTTAACAAAGAGTGTGGTATGTTGATACCTTTGATATGTAATAAATGATAAAAGGTCATGCCACTGGCATGATTTTTCTAAGTCGTTAATATTACATTATTCCTTAAGCCCTTTCTGTGCTGTCATTTTTGCAACATATTGTAATGCTTAAATCGCCTAAAACACAATTACGTTGTTTGGTAGGATTTTGTTCCATATATATATAGTCTTGCAATTTGTTCCAACATTCAGAGTCGGTGAAACGAGTCACAGTTTATGTTTAATAGTGTAGAAACAGATATCTGCAGAATGAACAAATTTATTGTACTTGCCTTGGTGATTTGTGCCGTGGCGTCCATGGTAAACGGTAAGTTTTGTGTCTTTATATAAAACATAAAACTAAAAATACTTTACAGTTGTATTTGCAAATGGTACTTTTTGTCTTTACATGTTGACATTTATCTATTATTTTGTGAATGATCGAGTTTAATGAAAAATGTGCATTCAATTTGTAGTAAGAAAATCAATATCAACGAACAGCCCAGTAGAAATGTGTTATCGTTATATCTCCGAACATATTGTGTACCTCTATTTGAATAATATAATTTCAATATAACCACGCTTACCTGCAAAACCATTAGTAGCGGCTTTATATGATCTGCCATTTGATTATATTATTCCCTCGATAAAACAAGAAATGTAGTTTTAGGTGACTTTTAAACTCAAATAACATTACAAGGAGCGATTGAATCTTAATCTTTTGAAGACCATCCTGCCAATGACTGTGTATTCATAATATGATACAGGTGATTTGAATGATGACAAGGTCGAATTAAACGCACGACTGAGAAGGGGTGTTTGGCATGGCGCCTTTAAGACAAATTCCAATAAAGAAACTAAATACCATAAAAAGGTTTTCACCCACAAGATGTCCACTAATCCCGAGGGCGGTGTAAGCATTGATACGAAACATCATCATGAGAAAGGTGGATCGTCTGAAAATAGCAACAATTCCGGTCGATTCGCTTTTGGAAAGAATAACCAACTAGGTCATGGTCAAGGACTGGGTAACGGAGGGTAAGTTGACATGACAGAAAGCTAATTTAGTGTCCGTTGTCGCCGCTTTAATAATCAGTCGCTCGTCCGATGATATTCTTTACCAAAATTATTTCTCAGGATGTAACTATTTTTATGCAAAGAATTTCGATAACTTGATTAAATTTCAGATAGTTAACTGTTAAAAGTAGTTTGAACGAGACAGAATGATATAGCACAGGGGAAACTTGTCTTACACCAATCAAGTATAGCATTTTCATGTGTTCGTTGTGAATGAAAACTGACGTAAGGTTTTATTTGAATCATCCAGCGCCAGCTTACTCTGAAGTCATTTTAACTACAGTTACTATGCTTTAATTAACGACACTGTCTGAGCTCATAACTACGAGCTGATTTAATAAATGAGAGGTGGCATGTACTTTGCCAGCAACTTCTGTCACGGCTAATCCGTATCAATCAAACGCAATTTGCTAACATTTTAATCCATTAAAACTACAAAAGCAGTGTGTTCCTAATGGTATGAAATATTTAATAAAAATTTACTTTTATGGCTAACAAAATAGCTTTTTGGTCTACTTTTCACAATATTTTACCTTCTTTTTCAGCTGGTTTGATGACGAGTAACATGATTACTGAAGTCAGTGAAATGTAGACGAGATGTATAAATAAATGCAGGGAAAATTTGACGATGTTTGTCCATTATTCAAAACGCCTTTTTGTTATGTTTATTTGAGAGGGGTCACTAGTGAAGTTTTGGATTTTTGCACTTCCGGAAATTTACATTTGTTATATTTCAAAAATGATGATTTAACTGGAAAATACATTTATGCAGTAGTAAACTTAGGCACAATAGGAATATTTTAGTGTAAAAAAAAAAAATCATTTTGAGAAAACGTACTTTGACCTAACAGTTTGTGACTAAATTGACAAATGTTTGCCATATGCCAAAATTAGGGTAGAGGTACAAAAAAAGTCAGTTCTTAAAAATTGTTTAACATATTTACTTAATTTAAACTTTATTACAAAAAGAATTGATAAGATATAAACGTACAGTAACAACAACGTCCTTTTAGAGTTCTTTGCTACAGACCTATGCCGTCGTATCTCAAAGCTCGTTGAAATCTAAAAAGAAACACATTTTTGTCAGCTTTTATTGAATTTCTATCTTATATGCACACTGACACCCATTTTTTATTTTTGAATTCTAAAACTAGGGTTTTAATCAAACTGTAGGCAAAATATCTGAAAAACCTTGTTATTTCTTTATCATGAAAATTTTCATTTATCACTCATTGAAAAAAATAATCTTAGTTAAGTGGGTGGGGTAATAATAATGAGCGTAATATTTATTCAGATGATGATAAAAATACCACTATCTCTAATTTTTCATCCTTAAGTATGTTATATTACATTGGAAAAGATACAAAATTGATACTTTTTCTGAAAAATACATCACACACATAAACCTTTACTTTACCAAAAGTTTAGCTTACGCTGCATTTAGCACTTGATCTATCAGTGTATCACTAAATATTGATATTGCGAAAACATTAAGTCATTGATCCAGCATGATTGTTTTTCCAGAAATTAACTAGCAATATGTTAGTTTCCATAAAATCTGGGTCAATGAAATTTCTTATTTTGAATTTCAGCAGTGACCCCCTTAATATTTTATGCCACAAAACACAGAGGGTTCGCACATAATTTCGTCAGCATTTTCGAAATTCTTTAACTATCATGGTTAGATGCATGGTATAACGAGGATGAACTTGTCTTATATCGTTAATGCCGTGAATTACAAATGTGTATACATTAACATAATAGAGTTCATGGGACGGTAATGGTTAGTAAATAATGTTAGGAGTTATCGCCATTTGAATATTGTATTTTGTATGTAACATTTTTATACAATGATTACTTTATACTTTTATCAAACATGGATCAGCAAAAGACCGCATGATCCATAATTTTATGTCACTTACTATCTGGATCATAATTGCATATTGGCCCCGCCATGATAATCGCAGAAGCGCATAAAAAGTTACCAATGTACGTACGTTTGTTTATGTGTGTGTTCGTTTGTGTGCATGATTTTAAATCTGTCAGTTTCAAAATTCGACTGAAGATTTTATACCAATGAATTTATGTTAATTTATATATTCTGGATTGCGAAATTAGTTCTTAAAACTTAAATTAATCGCTCCCGAGGCGCATTCCAGATTAAATCAATCTCGAAGAGAAGGAGCAATGTCCAAATATCTGTGCCTTGCCTAGGGACGCAACCGTCGTGGCACTTGTTGTTTTCAAACCCGGGACCTTTCGATCATGAGGTGAACGCGCTACAACTGCGCCACTGCATCTCCACAGAAACGCACTTTTTATGCTAATTTTATGTATCATACTAATTTGGGCATTTCGAAAAGAAAAAAAAAAGAAACTACGCATAATAACTCTAAATAACTTTCCATTGTGTCCCATACATACAATATATCAACTAACCACAGGTTTCAAAAATTGTATGCATCCCATATGACCATATTTTAAAGTCTCATTAAAACTTTGGATGTAAAATTACTTATAGCTCCTACATCACCAGGAAATAAATTTAACTTTATTTGTTCGAAAATCATTTTTGACTGT
>JAUMHA010104070.1:0-17925 GCA_032359765.1 Saxidomus gigantea
ATTAAATCCAACATTACTAATTATCGCAACCCCCACTCCATTTGGCGGCGTTCAAACATTGAATTGTTATTACATGTAACCCAATACAACTTTTACCTACTGTCTTTTTATTTGCTGGGGTTATTGCTAATGAGAAGTGAATGACCCAAGAAGCTGTTGAAGTCACTCGGTCAGGGTGAAGGTACATTTTAAGCCCGTTTATGCTGAATAACTCAACAGTGCTTTAGCTACGGTCTTCAAACTTCTAATGAAAAGTAGATAATCTTTATACACTTGGTTAAGGTCAAGTCAAAGTGACCTTACATTTAAAAACCATTTCCGCTCATTAAACACTTTTAACAAAATTTAAAATTAATGTTCGTATCATTACTTGTTTCATTTCTAATGAAGCTTGCCCTGTGCTCGCCAATGATAGTGCGCCGTAATCTTCCTTACTGCATGATATCACGTCTTCAATAAGTACTTAGAAAATATCACAAATGAATCGATAATAACAGTATATGACTGTGCAAATTAGTTACATTTAAGGATATGCTTTGTTACCAAAACAGGCAGTCCTCCCGTACGTTAAATCAGTATGCGAACACATAAATGTCGAGAAAAGAAATAATTTTCCGATCTATAGCAAACGCTTGCCAGACTGTTGCAGAATCTTAGGTGTTTTTTCGATTGTCTTCACTTTAAATATAATTAATTCAGATTACTTTTTAAAGAAAAGGTTAAGAAATGTGCATATACCCGGTATCTGTATATCATATGTTTTTTTAATTCGATATGAATAAAACCTGGATCCATTTTCACAGTTTTTTTCTTGTTACAAAATAGTTGTATAAATTATTTAGGTAAATTTAGACGTGTTAATTATATCGCAACAGTTGGAAGGAACATACCTTTGACACCCGTCCCCCTACCCTTGTTGAACCACTTCTAAATGTTTTTTCTCTATATGTATAGACATTGGTACACTGGTTTATTAAAGTTATATTACCCTTCAAAATGGTCACAGTGGTTTATAGTCAAGAATGATGCTCAAAACACAGTGCATGGTTTAAAAACATGTAAGAAATAAGTTTTACCAAATTATTTCTGTCATCAACAAATACAAATGAAGATATTCATAACTGAAATGGTGGATTTTTAATTTTTGACTAGGATAGTCTAGATTTTTTACAGATTTCCACTATATTATTATACAGATCATTATTTTTGGGTTGCAACTATGGCAATGTTTATTATTCTTTGAGTATAAATCACTGATTAATGTTTTATTTAAACTTTGATGGTAATATCACTAAGACATAACAAGTTAAGATATAACATAGAGAGGGGGTTCAACTAGTGTGTGTGTGTGGTGGGGGGGGGGGGGGTCAAAAGTATGTTTCTTCCACATGTTGCTTCACATAGGAGGCGAAAACCAAGTGTATTGTAGCCATTGAATATGTAAAGGTTTATAAGCAATTTTAAAAATAACTTAAAGCATCCCGCTCTCAGATTTTTGTGAAAACATTTTTTTCAAACTCGCTTAAAACAATTCAGTTTATAACGAATAGTCAAGTAAAAAGGTTACAGTATAAATTTCTGTAAAGTATTTTTGTATATTTGAAATTATACACTGCCAAATTATAAAGCATTACAAACGTAGCGGTGCCGTTAAACCAAACCTATCGATATTTACAATAGATTTTTGTAAATTGCTATTTTCATTCGATATTCACACGTGGTGTTGATTCTAGCATTTACTTCTACATTTTATGTTTACATATATAATTTTGGAGAAAAAGCTTGTTTTCACCAGATACTGAGAGCCAGCAACTTTATGTCTCAATCTGAATTTTTTTAACCAAAGCAAAATCTGTCACTTCAAACTGGTTTTGTATTTTCGACTATTAGTGCAGTGTAGTGAGAGTGATCAGAACTTCAGGCAAACCAATATAGAAAATAAATATGTATGCAACTACACATATGATCAGTAACGAAGTAAAAACTGTAATGAAGAAAATGAATCATACTTTTAGTGTCAGTTAATTGCGTGAGAAATTTACCAAGAAATAAAGGTTTATAGGCTGTATAATACCACTCTAGCTTACTGGATGCATTCGCGAAAGCAACAGTTAAAATCTAAATTGAATGTATTTCCTTTCAGTGTTTATAATAAACGTTTATTTCTAAAGCTGAAAAAGAACAGTATTTCCTTTTTACAGTGCATTTTATGCTTAGCTCAGACGGAAAAGAAAATGAAAATTTTGAATAATGGAAACATTGTTTATATGTGCTTGATATCCTGTACCGTTATCAAAGGCGAAGATGTGGCAGAGGCTGCTGTTACTCGTGGCAGAGATATCGATGGACAAGCCTTGATCAAACTTGGTAGACAGCTAAACAAGCCTTTCTTGACAGTGATTGGCATGGCGATTACTAATCTGCATCAGTGTGGCCAATGGACACAGTGGTCATATTGTGATATTAGTTTTATTGAAACGTTTGGAATACGAAATAGAACCAGGAAATGTGTCATAAATACGTTAGATGGTTCAGCTGATGGTGGCTCGAAAATTGAATCAGATACGAGTATTTGTGAAGGCTTTTGTCCGACACACTATAACTTTACCACAAATGGATTATGTATGAAGCTGTATGTTGTTGGCAAGAGTCATGACGATGCTGAGGCACAGTGCCAGCATGATGGAGGCCACTTAATAAACATAGACTCTGACTTGAAGTATGCTGATGTTAAGCGTGTTCTGACAGGGTTCAATTCAAACATTCATATTGATGGCCGTCGAGAGAATGGGAATTCACCTTGGGAGTACAAGTACGCATCACAGACTGGTTACTTCAAGTGGTATTCAGGCTACCCACAGAGTAATTCTAATTATCTGTGCCTTGCTTTAAGCAACCCACGTCTTTTTTACAATCACCCGTGTACTACGGCGTATGCCCACATATGTGAGATACCTCGTTAATCTCAATCAAACGAAATAGATAGTGTCTTCCGTTGAAGTAGAACATAGAAACACAGATACTTGAGAGTAAAGAATCGCGAAACAAAATACTGCTAAAACCGTGTCAGTGAAAATGATATATCAAGAGACATGAAGTATGTCAAGTAAACACTAAGAAAGTACCAAATTCTAGCAGGAAAATGTTTTTAGAGATAAACAAGTTGCTGTTAAAAGACATGATGGGTCAGACATTTGTTTTATGTGAAGACGTTGATCAAAGGCTTACAGAAAAAAAGTTTTTCTACGAATCTCGGAAATCGTAAACAATGCAAGAATGAACAAAATCAACGAATTAAATTACACCGGTGATCTTTACCGACATATTAAATACATACAGTAATATGTACGTGATTTTACTGTTTATCTCACATGAACGAAGTTCTGAATATTTTCCTTACAATGTGAAGTCATTTAATCTCAGATAAATTGAGAGGCAAAATCAGTGTGCAATAACGAGTCTTCAATTTAGTTTGGACACTGGTTTTATTCATAGACTGACTATAAGTGTAACATCTTCACTTCCTACAATCTCGACATTATTTCAGTCTTAGGAAATTTATTTATCATGCACTTACATTGCCAACTACAGGGAAATTAACTTTTTAATAGTTTATTAGAAAACGATCGTTTTGTAAACTAATTTAAAGTCACTCTTGCTCTTATTGCTAGATCTATGTGGTATGTTTCGGCTTCCTGGTTACGTTGATTCTACTGTACATAATAGTAAATAAATGTATCAGCAAAATAACTAGTATTCTTTTTTGTGTAAAGTATCATAGGTAATGCTCAAATTAAAGATTTATATGATTGCACAACCAGATTAGTTTTTGTAGCTTGTGAAATGTCACATTTGGCACCAGCGCTTGTTTATTGAAGGCCATTTGAAGAAAAATTGAAAGGTAGAAGACACATTTTAAAGAAATTCGGACGCTCCTAATATATCCGAGTGAAATAGATAGCTACCGTCACGATTTACACGTCCTCAACTTGACACAACTGCTTCTCAAATTACAGGGGTGTGTTATTCGAAATGACTGCAGTTCTCATTGTTGATGTATGTAATACTAACTGACAACATGTGTTGAATATTTTAAATGTAGAAAATGTAACCCTGCAGCTTCTTGTCACAACCATTCTTACCTGCAAGACATTTCATTGTATTCAAATTGAGAAAAAGCCCTCAAACCAGCCATGTGTTTGCCGAGCCACTTTGACCAGTTTGGTATAGCCTGTACGTGATCCTTGAGCTACGACCTTTATGTTTTCCTTGTTTTTTTTACCGTTGTTTTACAATAAGCTAAAAATAAAATCGCACTATAGAGTGTCGCTATGAAATAGTTTCAAAATCTTTCAAACAGAGAAGACGTGTTATCTTCCTTTTAATGTTTTAGACAAAGATAAAATAGCGGAAGCAAACGTTGAAACATGTAAGCCATGTGTCACACCGTAGTTACGTTAGTTTGATTTCATGTTGCTTGTGTCTCTAATGAAGGCATCCATTTACACGAGCTTTAAATACCAAGTCGTTTGACAACAGAAAAAGTTGCAAATACGTTTTAAGAAGGTTTTGGTAGTAAAACAGCGGTTGGAATATTTATTTGATGTTGTGAGGAAACTAAATTTACAAATTTTTAAATCAAATGTGAATAAAATGCATATCATAGGAAACATGTACAACAATCAAAAGTTTCTTTATGGACTTCTGTGTGGACAAAATATCACTTCCAGGGTACCTAGTCTAGCTGAAATGTCAAAAGTGCAAGGGAAGGGATTATGCCGAAAATTGATTTTTAAAGTGAATATTTTTCAGATACATTATCAAAATGAGATATTATGTTTGCGTTTTGATGAATATCCCTATCGGTCAGACGGAAAAGTTACTATGTCTAGTGGAAATGTCAAACCCTTGCGTCGGCGTCAATGTGCTTTTTCTAAAATTTGTATCCCAAATCTGAGTCGATTTTACAAGCATTATAACCGTCACTTTATCATACAACTAGCATGCGATCTGCCCTATAACACCTGTGCGACATTTTAAAATGTTATCACGTCAGTGACATGATAACACGTTGTAACCTCGACCACATGCCGGACTACCTTCAGTTCAATAATCTGGTTTCAAAAGTTTGAATTCTAGGAAAGTTTCACGGGGGCTTCTCAAGAGCAAAAAGTGAGAAACTAATCAAATATTACATCATTATTTTTTTTCTTTTACAAATCATGGTTTACGATGTATTTCTTGCATAAAGATACTGCGTAATAAATAAATTTGAATGATTATAAGTAAACAGCACGGACTCATAAAAAAAACAAATGATGGTATAATTAATGCTTTGGAAATTAACATATTGTTGTTGGTATTCATTTTCTTAGTTAGATCATTTTTTATCCATCATTTCGAAGCAAAATTTGAGAAAAAGTTGAATTTCATTTTTTTATCACTATCAAAAGTGTTAAACTGCATTTAAACTGCTCACTGGATCTTTCCACTCAGCACATCGTTCCTCGTTATTTTACAATTATAAAACTCCAGTTGTGTAGTTATCCCACGCTGCGGTGTTGAAAATGAATGTATATCACTTGGAAATTCTTGCGCGTGCGTCTTTGAAAAAAAAAAATTTTGCAAAGTAATAGCATAACCTATAACAGTAAAACATTTATAAATAGTCTCATGAATATTATTATAAAGCTATATTTAGGTCGCTTTTATCATATCTGTCCTTTGAAATGTAGAACTATTTATTTAAGTGCAAATAGAAATTCGAAATCATATTTAAAAGATATACCATATATATTCTATTTTAGGCTCCTAAAATGAAAAAAATATTGTATGAAGATGTTGTATGATAAATATTAGTCAACTGTGTTTTGACAAACGGTGATATCAGGTTCGACAGATACTGTCGGTAAAAGCTCGGTAGAGCTTCGCCTGTTCCGGTCACATCTACCTTACCTGATATCCCCTGTTATCAAAAAACAGTAGCCTAATATTCTCTATAGACCGTTATGGAAACACTTGTAGATTCTGGTAAATGTGCACTATTCGTTAAATGCAACATTAAAAGTGTAACGTTTAAAAACGGCTAAATTTGATGGTTTTGCAGTTTTTTCTGATGAACTGCACAATAAAATAACTAAATACCGTAACTATTTTAAAACGCGCATATTTCAAATACCACCGCTGTATTTGATTAACTAAGATATACATGAAATAAAAAAAACATAAATTTGTTTGAATGTTCATCGAACTGATAACCTTATTACTTCCATCATTTAGCTTGATCTTTAAACGCAAACTGCTTCAAAACGAGACTTTTTTGCAAATAATTAATAGATTCTGGTAAAAGTGCTAGGTATAATAGTGACAAAAAGTAACACTTAGCCATTTTGCAAATGTTATTATCGCGTTCTGTAAATTCTAAAAAGTACATGCAGATCTAGATTTGTTTGTGCATTTCATTTTTGTTCTTAAGATACCTCATAATTTGGAAATACATTTGCTTCTTTCAATAATTTTATATAGTTATAGTTGAAGTTTTGAAATAGCGATGTAAAAGTTCAAGTCCGCCTTTATCAGAAAAACGTCAAAAACACGACGTTACACAACTGGTACCAGTTTCTTCAGAACGGTCATGATAGCTAACCAATATAACGAAAAGGCCAAGAAAAGATGCGGGATTCACGCGTGTTTATACGTCTGAATGCGATGTAAATACCGTGTTACATTGATAACATTGCTATCTTCCGTCAAAAGCGGATGGATATAGTTTTGGCATTGTCCGTCCGTCCGCGTTCAAAGCCTTTTTAAGTGACATAAATGTCGCATCACCTTCATTCCGTCAGATAAACATCTTCCGTTCCTCCGTCAGTCCACCCGTCCGCCCTTCGTGTCCGGGCTGTAAATTCTATATGCAGATAACTTTACACTATTGTTGCCCATAATACAGGGGTGTGTCATGCACCACCCCCGGGGCTACCTGAAAGGTCAAGGTCATATTTACGACTTTTAACCTGAACTGAAGTGTTATATAGCAGTTTTTCGTATCCGGGCTGTAAATTTTATATTTATCGATCGATTTTCAAAAAACTTCACAAGTTTGTTGCCCATAACAAAAAGATATGCCATGCACCACATCCCGGGGGATTTGGGTCTACCTTGAAGGTCCATGTCACTCTGAGGGCTCAAAACCTGTGAGGTATGGTTATATACCAGAACTTCGTGTCCGGGTTGCATACTCTGATTTTAATTACTTCATACAAGTGTTCTTCACACCTCAAGAGTGTGCCATGCATAACATCTGGAGAGCTATCTTGAAGGTCAAGGTCACACTTACTCGAAACGTGATAAAGGGTTATATACCAGTATTTCGTGTCCAGGCTGTTACTTCAGGATGCATTGACTGATTTTAAAATAACTTCACACATTTTGCGTGTATGTCATGCACTGCATACAGGGTGCTACCTCAAATGTCGAAGTAACACTTAGGGTTCAAATTGTAATAAAGGGTATTGTTCTGGTATTTTGTGAATGAACTGTAACTTCTACATGCATAGAACAACTTTGAACCTCTTACGTTACCCTTACCTTGCCTGCTCAATGTAAAGATTGCATTTTAGGGTTAGAGGTCAAAAGACTACATCACCTCAAACCCTGGATTTTTTTTAACTTGAGCTAAATGTGCACCTCAAAGAGACTACATTCAATATCCATGTTTCAACCAAGCCTGCACAAGGTCAATGTCACATTTAGGGTCAAAGGTCATGTTTCTGTATCTCCCAAAACGTTTGAACGATTTCCTTTAAACTTTGGGTTAATGTTAGTCTCATGGAGATAATTTGAAGAATTTGTTTTGGAACCAAGCTTGTCTCAAGATCACGGTCACACTTAAAGGTCAAAGGTCACCAGACTTTATCGCCTTAACCCTTCGAAGGATTTTCATTCAACTTGGGTCAAATGTTAATCTTATGATGAAAAAAGGCCAAGGTCACTCTTAGGGTCAATTTTCATCTCCCAAACCCCTTGGTATATGTTCATGAAACTGAACTAATGTTCATCTCATCCTGTCAAAGTTTGTTCGGGACTTGGCAATAATCCACCCACTTGTTGAAACTATACTGTGACACTGCAGTTCAGTATAAACGACAATATTATATGCATTATACATTTTTGTACACACCTGTTACACTTTTTGATTTGATTTGATTTGAAGTGAATTTTATAAAGGTCCATCCATGAGAGCAAATATATATGCTTTTTCTTCGTTGATGAGACCCCGCCAGATCTCATATCATGCATATACTAACAAAATGTGTTTTTTCTGAGTCCAGGAAAGGAGAAATTAACCTGACTGCAATTTCCAGTCAGTTTTATCCAAAAAGTGAAATTGATTGGTTGCCGAAAAGAAGGTCAATCGCGGTGACCAATGAGATCTGTTAGTGCGATTGACCTGGTACACCTGTTACACCTGTTACACAATCTTGATACGATCAAATATTAGGAACGATAAAATTCAATGACTGCCCGTGACAATCCAATGAGCCTCTCATTAATATTCAGTGAAAATTCAGATATGTTCACTAGACTTATTCGAATTCATTAAAAGGAACTATTAATTAAATGATTTTACGCTTCCTAAAAGGGTGAGCATATAGTTTTCGCTTTGTCCGTCTTTCTGTCACCGCAACACACTTTTGTCCGGAGCATAACTCCAAAACTATGAAAGGGATTGTATTGAAACTTCACGCAAGAAGATATGTTACTGCGAGGAAATGTAATGAAGGACTTGACTGGTTTTGCATTCTTTACAGTTGCAAAATCTTTAGCATATGAAATATTAAGAGCAAACAGTTTCTGTAAAAACTACGAAATAACTTTGAAATAATTTGTTACATTTGTTACGGACATACAAGCGTCACGACAAGTTGAATAATAAGTAATTAATCATTCACACGTATCTCAAATTTGTCACTTAGTCTGCTGGTAAGTATTTCTTTTTTAGTATCGTAAACCAAATGAAAATTTGAAAAATGTGAAATTCATATTTGAAAATTTCCTAAAACACGTTAATTCGAGGTTTCGAGCACCACTTCTAAATTCGTAACATTTACGTATTGCTTGCAAATTGCTGAAACTCTAAAATATGACCTTAGCATATTTTTTGATATCTTCTAAATATGTAACCAGTGATAAAGCCTATTTTCACCTCTATTAGCTGAAAAGATACGCGATTAACAATATGTAAACATCAAAAGACGGTAAATACTATTGTGTAGCTTAAATGGTAGGTAGTGTATGAAGGAAGTTGTCTTGCTGCCTCACTAATCATACTTGCATGCGACTTTGTAAATACATTGAAGGTCGCCATTTTATGTTGCCCGGACAACTTATTTGTCTTCATTTTGTTTTATTATCATTTTTCCGATGTGAATATAGTGCTGGCAATAAAAGGTTTTAATAAAAAAGTCACTAAAAACATTAAATAAGTGGGAATACGTTTCGAAATGTACAGATGCCATATTTCAGATATGTATGGCGTGAAAACTCCGTGTAACCTTTACAACCCATTGTTCAGAAATTTATTGCCTTATGATGTGGGCTTGCGAGAAGGGGAGTAATGTATGCTCTGCTATTTCCCTGTTCGCTGAAAATTTGGAGTTATACATTGACATAATACTGAAGATTCCTGTCTTCTTATAGATGATTATTGCTATTTGCAGATGATTTGGCCGTAATAGGTAAAACACCAGTTGCAGTACAAGAACGTTTAGGTATTATATATTATTATTGTAATACCTTGGGACTTGAAGTAAAAAAATCGAAAACGAATGTTATAGTTTTTCGATAAACAGGCTGACTGAGTAAATGAGAATTCGACTTTTAATGGACACGCATTGTTATTTTACAACAACGTGTAAAAATAGCAATGCTCGAAGATAATGTGTGCGTAATATGTGTAATAGATTGCTATTTGGTAAAATGCACTTATAAAAAATCTACAAAATGTTATTGTTTGTCATTGATTGCAATAAGTGGATTATTCGAAAGGTAGTAAATGAAGATTATATGAAAGAATGCTCCTGCAATTTAAGTAGGAATATTCTATATACCATCATAAATAACATAAATGTTCTCTCCATACTAGCTAAGGTCTAGCTAGAATTGTATAATCTCCTGTTGAACATTCTCGTTGTGACTACCAGATATAGAATTTTTCTTCTTCCCATGTGTTTCTCTTGCTATACGATTCGATAAGATACCGTAATTTCCAGACAATAGGCCGCTTCACTGTTTTGGCCGCACCCCTATATTTTTACGATTTTAGAAACAAAAATTAACGTATAGGCCGCTCCGGCATATTGTCCGTTGCCGATACGCCGAATATGGTGCATATATATCCAGGCGTTTAAAACGAGTCGCGCGTTTTTGTTTGACAGTTAAGGCATAATTAATCACTCCCACTAATCTGCTAATATACGGTAGGATACGGTAGTTAACTGACCATGAAGGCTAAATGGTTTGGAAAGCATTGATGAAATGTTTTTAAACAGAGTATAAACCTAAAATTCCCACTCTGTGCGCTTGAAATACCAATTTAAAAACAAAGATGTCGTATAGGCCGCTTGAAACTACCAATTAAAAAATAAAAAGGTCATATAGGCCGCTTCGCCGCATAGGCCGCATAGGCCGCATCTACGGATATTCATCTTTTTTACGTATAGGCCGCGGCCTATTGTCCAAAATTATGGTATACAAGAAAGAATGAAAATGAATTATGTAAACATGTTTATTAAATGTTTTTATCCATAATATTTATGAAGTTTAGATTAAATGTTCCACGTGGTTCATTCATTGCACATATCGTAATTATGAGAAAAAAAAATTCATAAAATATAGCTGAAATGTAGTGTGTCAACTTTAACGTTCGTTGGATAACCTTGCAAGACAAACATCTGTGTGATCTAAAATTCGCTCAATTATACCTGTAAAGTCACCTTGACCACGCATTCGTCTATCCGTAAGTGCATGCACATTAAATTTCTCAATAGCCGCTTCTTACATTGTAACGAAACTTTATGTAAGGCATCAGTACCAAGTGAAAATATGCATATCGTAAATTTCTCTAGGTCCGATTCAAGAAATTTGATACAGTTAAATAGACTGTGTTTGTGTGTTTGCGTATGTCTTCATTAAAGCTTTAAGCTGTAAATGGGTACAATAAAAAGTTGGCCTTCATACGTGATTGTTTCGGTAATGGAGAGGACAGAGTCTCCGCAACAGCTATATCAAAGTAGTAGAAATTACAATATAATTGGCGTACATTAACATTTCAGACAGATATTGTAAACAGCTGAGTGGGTAGATTTTAAATTGCCGAATGCATTTTTATTGCTTCAAAACAACATGAAATGAAAAACATATTGGCAAATAGTGATGTTTAATCATTTAAGTCTGGAAACATGGTGTTTTCAATTTCACGGCATTTGTCAATGGAACAGATATCATGAGAAATCACGAATTTCAAACTGTGAACGACCGTAATGTTTCAATGTATTGTGATACTTTATAGTTTTGTTTATGATAATTTGTTATTATAATTTTAATAAAATCTACAGTTAGTTCCTCATGTTGTGTACTACGAAGTTTTGCGTAAAATTCTTAAAACACATACGTTAAAAATTCCTGTTAAATATACATTTTCCTCCCATTCCTACGATAGTCTCAAAAACACGCAAAATTGTTATTTCTGCGTCAAAACGTCTTTCAAATTCAAATTCAAAAATGGAATATGCAGCTGAGTCTTACACCCGCAATCTTTGAACATGAGATGGTATATGCCTTTGCATGGTTTCCGCTTAATGGGTCAAAGGTCACGGTCACGGCATTTCCTCTCAATAACTCACTAACAATGCTTTGAGCTAACATCCTCAAACTTGTTAGGAACAAAGCTTATCAAGAGTGGATCACCCTAATAGATTTTCAAGTAAATGGGTTAAGGTCAAAGGTCAAAGTTACTTTGACCTTATATTTGAAAACAGTTTCCTCTCACTAACTGGAAACTGTTTTGATCGGAAGTCTTAAAACTTATTAGGGTAATAGTTCATGAGGAATAGATGATCCCTGTAGATGTTTATATCACTGGACCAATGGTAAAGGTCAGAGTGACGTAGGATTAAAAGCCCGTTTCATTATTTACACAATAACGCTTTTACCTAGTGTTTTTTAAGCTTACTAACAGTATTGATAATTAGAAGTTAATGACCCCTGAATCTGTTAAGGTCACTCGGACACAGATGAAGGTCACGGTGACCTCATATTTAAAACCTGTTTCTGTTGAATAACTCAACAATAATTTAGCTACGGGTTTCAAACTTGCTTGGATTAGAGCTTATGAAATGTAAATGATCTTTACAGACTTGGTTAAAGGTCGGGTCAAAGTGACTTATATTAAAAAACCGTTTCCGCTCAATAAATCAATAATGCTTAGATCAAAGTAAATGTATGCATTATTACTCAGAATTGTTTCTAATGAAGCTTGCCCTATGCTCGTCAATGTCAGTGCGCCGTAATCTCCTTTATTCCATAAAACGGGAGCATAATATCACGTCTTCGGTAAGTACTAAGAAAATATTAGAATTGAGTCGATGATAACAGTCTATGACATTCGGTTATATGTTTTCTTACCAAAATAAACCGTCCTGTTGTACGCGAAATTTGAATGCAAACACATAAATGTGTAAGTTTTTCTCCATTTTCTGATCTATAGCAAAAGCTTGCCGTGCTATTGTAGAATCTCAGATGTTTTCTTAAAGTGCTTTTGCTTTAAATAGAATAAATTCAGATTACAGTTAACATAAAGGTTTTTTTTCTAGTAACTAGATAGATGTATCAATTAAAAAGATTTAAAAGTTTTGATTATATCGCTTCAATCATAGGAGGCGAAACCCAAGTGACTTTTTTCATTGAATATAACAATTTTGAAAATAACTTAAGGCACAATATTAATGGTTTAGACCAAACCAACATCTGTAACCTCAAATGGGTTAAGTACTTTCGACTTTTAGTGCAAAGCAGTCACAATAACAAGAACGTCAGGCGAACTAATATATAAAAAAAAATTTGTATGCAACTACACATATGACCAGTAAAGAAGAAAAAACTGTAATGAAGAAATTGAATCATACTTTTCGTTTCTGTTAATGGCGTGGGAAAGCTACCAAGAAATAAAGGTTTATAGGATGCATAATACCACTTCAATTTACTGGATTCATTCGTGAAAGCAATAGTTAAGTCTAAAATTGAATGTATTTTATTTCAGTGTTTATGATAAACGTTTATTTCTAAAGCTGGAAAAAGAACAGTATTTCCTTTTTACAATACATTTTGTGCTTAGTTCAGACGGAATAGAAAATGGATATTTTGAATAATGCAAACATTGTGTTTGTGTGTCTGATATCCTGTATCGTTATCAAAGGCGAAGATGTGGCAAAGGCTGCTGTTACTCGTGGCAGAGATATCGATGGACAAGCCTTGATCAAACTTGGTAGACAGTTAAACAAGCCTTTCTTGACAGTTATTGGCATGGCGATTACTAATCTTCATCGGTGTGGCCAATGGACACAGTGGTCAGTATGTGGTACTCGTGTTATGGACACGTTTGGAATAAGAAACAGAACCAGGAAATGTGGCAATATAAACACGTTAGATGGTTCAGCTAATGGTGGCTCGAAAATTGAATCAGACATGAGTATTTGTGAAGGTCATTGTCCGACACACTATAACTTGACCACAAATGGATTCTGTATGAAGCTGTATGTTGTTGGCAAGAGTCACGACGATGCTGAGGCACAGTGCAAGCGTGACGGAGGTCACCTTATAAACATAGACTCTGACTTGAAGTATGCTGATGTTAAGCGTGTTCTGACAGGGTTCAGTCCAAATAGCTATATTGATGGCCGTCGAAAGGATGTGAATTCACCTTGGGAGTACAAGTACGCATCACAGACTGGTTACTTCAAGTGGTATTCAGGCTATCCAAAGACTACTTCCAATTATCTGTGCCTTGCTTTAAGCGGCTCACGTCTTTTTTTCAATTACCAGTGCACTGAGAAGTATGCCCACATCTGTGAGATACCTCGTTAATCTCAATCAAACGAATTAAATCCGTTTAAGTTGAACATAGATGCACACAGACTTGAGAGTAAAGAATTGCGAAACAATGATGGCTCAGACGTTTAGTTTATGTGAAGATGCTGATCAAAAGCTTACAGAAGAAAAGGTTTTTTTTCTAAGAATCTCGGAAATCGTAAACAATGCAAGAGTGAACAAAATTAACCAATTGAATTACACCGGTGATCTTTACCGACATATTAAATGCATACAGCAATATGTATGTGATTTTACTGTGTATCTATAGTTCAGTTTGGACACTACCATATTGAATGTGGGTATATTCATAGACTATAAATCTAACATTTTCACTCCCTACAAACTCGACATCATTTCAGTTCTAGGAAATTTATTTATCATACACTAACATTGACAACTACAGGGAAATTAACTTCTTAATAGTTTATTAAGAAACGATCTTTTTGTAACCTCTTTTGAAATCACTCATATTGTTAGATCTATTTAGTATGTGTCGGCTTCCAAGTTACATTGATTCTACTGTAAATACTAGTAAATAAATGTATCGGCAATTTTACGAGTTTACTTTTTTTGTGTAAAGTATCATAGATTGTGTTCAAAGTAAATATTTATATGATTGCACAATTAGATCACTATGGGTGGTGCGGTGGTCCGGTGGTCGAGTGGTTAACGCTCTGGACTACCAATCCGGAGGTCCTCGGTTCGATTTTCAGCCGGGGCACTGGAAATTTCAGCGCTTTTCAGTGTTTCCCACCTATCTGAGATGAACTGGTTAGAAACAAAGAGATAGTCTCGCGTGAAAAGTTCTATACACTAGGCATGTAAAAGAACCAAGGGGTATATTCGTAAAAGAGCTAGAGTCTGGTACCCGGATTCCCTTGTATCTGCTTCTGTCTTTAAAAAAAGGACTACAGTGGAAATAAGAGCTTGCTTTTTATTGTGTTGTACTTGGTACTGAAATAAATACCTACCTACCTACCTACATACATACATACCTACATACATTAACTGTTGTGGCTTGTGAGATCTCATACATGACACCAGCGCTTGTTTCTTGAAAGCCACTTGAAGAAACATTTAAAAGTAATAGACAAATTATGAAGAAAGCCGGACGTTCCAAAGTGTCCGTGGGAGAATAGATAGCTTACTTGAAGTAATCAGTCATGACTTACGCGTTTTCAACTTGGAACAACCTCTTCTCAAATCGCAGTGGTGTGTTATTCGACATGACTGCAGTTCTCATCGTTAATTCATGTGATACTAAATGACAAAAGGTGTTAAAGATTTTGAATGTAAAAAATGTAGCACTGCAGCTTCTTGTCACAACCAATCTTACCTGCACAAATTTCATTACATAGTGTAAATCTGCTAAAGAAAGTTGAACCATTTCTAGTTGTCCGCCATTCGTGTCCGGGCTGTAAATTCTTTATGTAGATAATTTTACACTGTTGTTAACTATAACACAAGGGTCTGTAATGCACCACACCTTGGGCTACCTTAAAGGTCAATGTCAAACGTATGACGAAAACCTGTTATACAGTAGTACTTCGTGTCAGGGCTTTACATTCTATATGCATCGACCGATTTTCAAATATCTTCACATAGTTGTTGCCCATAACAAAAGGATATGTCATGCACCACACCCCCGGGGATGGGGGACTTCCTTGCTCAAACCTGTTACGTATGGTTAAATACCAGTACTTCGTGTCCTGGTTTCAAATTTTACATGCAAACTCTGATGTTTTAATAACTTAATACACATCAAGGGTGTGTCATGCATCACACCTGGAAAGCTACATAGAAGGTCAAAGTCACACTTACTGCTCAAAACGTGAGATAGGATTATATACCAGTATTTCGTATTCAGGCCGTTACTTCAAACTGATTTTGAAATAACTTCACATTGCTGCTCTTATTACAACCAGGGTGTGTCATGCACTCCATCCAAGGTGCTACCTTGAAGGTCAATGTCACACTTAGGGCTAAAACTTGTTATAAAGAGTTATGTTCAGGTATTGTGTGGCTAGGCTGAAACTTCAACATGCATATAATAATTTTGAACTTCTCACATGTTGCCTATACCTTGCCTGCTCAAGGTCATGGTCACATTTTAGCGTCAGAGGTCAAGAGGCTATATCACCTCAAACCCTTGATAGATTTTTTAACTCAAGCCAAATGTGCACCTCAAAGAGACTGCATTCAATATCAATTTTTAAACCAATCCTGCTTAAGGTCAATGTCACATTTATGGTCAAGGGTCACGTTTCTCTATCTCCCGAAACGTTTGAATGGTATCATTAAAACTTTTAGTAAATGTAAATCTAATGGAGAGAATTTGAAGAATTCCTTTTTGAACCAAGCTTGGCTTAAGAACAAGGTCACACTTAAAAGTTAAAGGTCACCAGACTATATCTTCTTAACCCTTTCAAGGAGTTTCATCCAACTTTGATCAATTGTCAATCTCATGGTGAAAAAGGCCAATGTCACTCTTGGGGTCAAATCTAATGAGCCCATCATAAATGTTCACTAGACTTATTCGAAGTTCACTAAAAGAAACTATTAATCGTATGATTTTTCGCTTCCCGAAATACAGCATATAGTATTATATAATTGCTTGTCGCAAAATCTTTAGCATACGGATTTTTTAAGAGCAAACAGTTTCTGCAAAAACTTCTCAAACTGTTTGAAGTAATCTGTAACATTTGTGTAATTTCCTAATACACACATACAAGCGTCACGACAGAGGGAATAAAAAAGTAATGAATCATTCACACGTATCTCAAACTTGTCACTAAGTACGCTGGTAAGTATTTGTTTTTGATATCGCAAACCAAATGACATTTGAAAAATGTTAAATTTCTATTTGGGGATTTTCGAACGCCACTTCTTACCTTTGCGTTTTGCTTGCAGTTAAATATTTAAAAGGCGCACACTATTGGTCAATTATAAATTGCAATTTGAAAAACGGCACATGCTTGCAAGGCGGATACTGGCACAATTTCAAATTTATTTTTGGGCATTCCATATTTCTAAAAACATTGAAGTGTGTGTAGCAGTTATGCATCTACAGCCTAATAAAATATTCTTTTCTCAGGATTCTATTAATGTCTATTTTGACAAGAATAGTTCGCACCCACATACAAAAATCGGCGAGACGTTAGATGAGTTGTGTGAAGAAAGGTATGTTCTTTCACATTTACCAAACTAGAGTACCAAGAGCTCTTTTAATTAAAGAAAGTGGATAGCTTCTATAAACTATATCCACCATTCAGTTTTTAGCGCCTCATATTAATGATATGTTCATTTCATCAAGTTACAGGTAATTCTGTCAACGTATTAAGGGCATATAGTAAGTTTCATAAAGTTACCTTGACCTTGATCGTCTCCATGAGAAAACATCAGGGCCCGACTTTCAAGAAAATCTTTTAAGGGATTAAGGAAATCTCGTCTCATGACCTTTTACCAATAAGTGTGACCTTGACCTTGATATGAGGGGTCAAAACATAGCTTATGCAAGTTGATTTGAAGAGATGGACATTCGATCCAAGAATTATGAAAATCTTTAAAACTTTACCCGAGATATAGAAGGGACATGAAAAATAAATGGTCCCAATGAATGACATTAGGAGTAAGGAGATATGGTAAATTATCTTTAATTCTAATATGCCTACGGTATATTTCTATAGTCAATTCGAGTGCTTTAATAATATTAAAGCACTCGGAAAAGTAGGCGGAGTTTCGGACATGGAAGTAGCTCCTTCCGACTTTTCTAATTTA